>JABSNV010001017.1:0-70517 GCA_024085815.1 Flaveria linearis | reverse complement strand
GGGTGATGTGTTGTCTTATTGGATCTTGTATGTGGGCTAGGATCTTGGTGGGCTTGGATCATCATTTTATGGGCTTCTCATTCTTCATCTTTGATGGCTGTTTTATCTAAAGACAAGACTCAAGAGAGAGATGCATATATCATCGTTTATTCGCATGAGGTTTAGAGTTCTGATAAAAAGGAGTACCTACTAATCATCATCTTGTTGCACATTATCATCATTTTCTCAACATTGTCATCGGCTCTACACCAGTTCTTCAAGACCAAAAATATATTTCACTCCCATCACATGGTTTTTTTTTTTTAATAATACCATATCTCGTGTTTCTAACATCTCTTGATTATCGTCTCTATTAGGGTTCTATCTTCCTGTTCATCTTGACGAAACTATTTGTTCGGTTGTATCTGTATTATGTCTATGAGTCTATCACATTGATGACTTAAGTCTAGTTGTAGTTATATTCTTCGTGTTCTAGTTTAATCATTTTATTGTTCTTGTTTGATTTTTGAGTGTAAAGTATTTATTTTGGTTTAAAATGGAGTTAAAATCCAGATTTCTTGAATAGAGTTTTTAACTTCTACCATCGAGCTATCAACTTAAATGACATATAATGGTTTGTATTAAACTTGTAATAGTAGGGAAAATGTTACAGAATAGCAATCAGGTTTCAAAAGTGTTCTAATTTAGTCACTTATGCATATTATCTTAAATGGACCACTAACGATCAAATCGAGTCTGATTAAATTTTATTGTCAAGAAAGTACGGTGGAAAGATGTGATGTCAGAATTTTCAACATATAAATTATATTAAAAATAAAAAAACATGTTAATTATGAAAAATAAAACAGTACATAAATTTACGTCAACGTTCCAATCAACATCAAAAGATAGAAAAAAATATTGTCTAATTGAAACCAAAAGTATAACATGCTAAAAACATGTTAAGACTTTAATTTATATAAATTATAAAAACTTAGTGATTAATAGAAACACTTTTAAAACTCGAGTTAACTAATTAAAAACATTTTTAAAGTTGGTTATTATTTTATAAAATTTACCCCTAATAGTAATAGACCCACAAAACATTTGACCCATACAAATAAGAGGGAACGACTGAACCCATCCCAAAGTTTTCTGACCCTGCAACAATTGATCATGTGGGGTTGAACCCCTGCCACTAGTGTCTCAACCAATGATGACATAGAGACACCAAAAGTTGTGTATTCTTTTGTAAATGTTACTTCTCCTTCATCTATTTTAAAAAAAAAAACATTTCGGATATATTATTGAAAGTTTAAAAAATGGGTATAGTTTATTTATCAAAAGAGTCATATTTGTAGATATATATATGAAACTGAAAACGGTTACAACTTAAATCACTACAATGTGTTTTTTGCTCGCTACTTTAGTTTTATGTCAACTCACTACACATGAAGTTGTTACTATTATCTTGCATCATTGATGTCTATATTTTTGTACTTGCAGCTTTGACAACTCTATTCACGTTACTGCCATCTTCACAACACAAACATGATTTCCCCTAGTGTCGTCTTTATTTTACTTTCTCCTGCCAAACTAATAACTGTAGATTTGAGCAATGTAAAGTTCACTACTTCATTTCTACCAATGACTTGATTTTTATATGGTAAAAAAATTACTAAACGAGAGCTAGATACGAGGAAACACTAAAATACAACGAGTTACATACTTGGAAAAGTTAAATTGCATCATTTAGACCATTCTAAAGACTGTAACTTGGATTATATTTAACCCCCAAACCCGATAGTTCATCACCTTTGATGAAGATCGCGACCTTTCCCGATGGCTACAATACACACAAATACATACATACATACATACACACACATGTGCATTGAAACACATTTTAGAATTTTTTTTTAAAATCACTTAGGGTTTTATGTAGGGAGAAGAAAAACAATTAACGTAACAGAATCGAAATAACTGATAAAATCACACCAAAATAACCGACCCAACTAATAACTGATAAAATCACACCAAAAACCGACCAACTAATAACCACTTTTTTTTAATAGAAATTGGTTCGATTTTGGTTATACTTATTCCGGAAGAGAGTGCAATGAACTTATTTGAATGTTTGTTTTATGGTTCAAATATATTATCTGGGCTGAAATTTCAAGCACAAATTTATTAATAAGTGGTTAATAAAGATTGTGAACAAAAGTCTCATACTCAAAGTTATTATTTTGATACAGTTTTATTTAAGCAAAATATTTCAAGACAACTGAATGAATGAAGAATGAATTTAAATGTGTGTGATTGTAATAGGTGAGAGTCTTTTAGTTTGAGATTTGACCGAAACAATAAATCGCTATCTATGAACATATACAATTGGTCTACAAACCTTTTGGTGAAAATATAGCAATATTGAGACGGAGATTGGACTAATTTATCCTCTGTCTGTTATTGTTTGTGTAAAATCAAAACTAGATCACACGAAAGGATTCTTTTTATTAGAAAAACATCATCCGAATAAGTTGAGCATAAATGAATTCCATTTTGGAAAACTTCATAAAATAGTAATAAATTTTATATGTGTTTCAATCAGGTCACTCAAGTTTCAAACTGTTTTAATCAGATCATTTAACTTTAGAGTGATGTTCTAATTCTATGTAATTAATCTGATTAGCATGTGATTCTTTATTTTTCAAGTTTTTATGAGTGTTCCATCATTGCCGCCCACCATCACCGTTGTCCCATCACCTTCGCCGACCACCATCACAGTCGTCCCACCACCACCTTTGTCCCCCACCATCGCCCCCCACCACCACCTTTGTCCCCGCCCATCGCCCCCCACCACCACCTTTGTCTCCCACCGCTGCCCACCACCACCGTCATCGCCCCACCATCGCTGCCCACTTGCCGTCGTCATCGCCCCACCATCGCTGCCCACTGCCGTCGTCATCCCCCCACCATCGCCGCCCACCACCACCGTGGTCCCCCCCCACCATCACCGCCCACCACCACCTCGTCTCACCCTTGACCCTCCTTTTACCTACTATTCAGATTAAATACATAAGATTGAAATAAAATAAAGTTTAGTGACCTGATTGAAACAAAAGGTTTATGAGTACCTAATTAGGACAATTTTAAGACTTGATTACCTTTCTACAAAGTTCCCCTGTATTTTTATAAAACGAAGTACGAAAAGAAGACAACCATTTAAATGGTCCAAGAACAGAAGATGGTAACGTGACATAACATATTCAATGATGTTGAAATTCAGTTGCTATATTTCTATTGTCAATTTTATTGTTTCCCTTTTTAATGCTTTGTCTGTTGTGTATTTGGGCTGGATGCTGCTTATGGGCGCTGATTCTTTGTTGGGCTTCGGAGTTATGGGCTTGAGGCTTTCGGATGCTGAAGTTGTTGCTGTGCTAGGGTTCCGCATGTATATATGCAGTCCTCTTGATGTGTGCTGCTCATGACCAAGTAACTCTTTCTCTTACATTGCTCACCGCACGCTATCGTTTGTATTAGGGTTTCATTGTTCATCTAAGGTCTGATTTCATCTGGGTTATCTCTTTGATAATCCTAGATCTGTAAACGCTATCTTGTGATTCACCCTTATAGTGAATCGGTTAGTTTTCTGCGTTCGATATTATACTCTGTATGATTTGAGTTAAAGTTGTTATTATCATCCTTTGGTACCATTCTTGACATGGTATCAGAGCTCTGAAGGTTGAGCTCTTGATTCTGGTGATTTCGACGCTTAAATCGTCGACTGTGGCTAGGTTTCTGTCATCTCTGAAACCCGTGGTTCGTCACTGCTTCCGCATCTGGTTCCTGATTCGCCGACGGTTCATGTTCCCTGATTTCATCGCAACTCTAGTTGGAGGCAAGATCGGGCTCTCAAGCATCGCTGGTGATTCTTGCAACCCTAGAAGGTTGCGTGGTGAGGTCATTGCCTCGCTGATCTGCATTGTGTTGGTTTTCTGTCAGTAACTTCAACCCTCGAGGTTGTTATTACTTGACCTGCTTTGGATTACCCATCTGGGTAGCTTGCATTGTGAGGATATCTCTTCCCTTATACTCTCTTTTTCTTATTGCTTAGTAGTTAAGCTGATTTGGCTGGGTTAGGAGTACCAGCGTCTGGTTGTTTCAGGGCTTATCTCCCTGTTTGTGTGTTGTTGCTTCATTCTTTATATGATCCTGTGTGCATCACTTGTGTGAATTGCAGTGTGTTGCATTACACACTTGGTTAATTCTTGATCTGCCACTATAGTGGTGTGAAAACCTGGCTCTGACCTTGTTGTGTATTCTGTGCGTGTGTGACGTGTGCCTCATATTTTCTTTTAATTCTATGCTGAAAGTTCCTCTTCATTAGTTACTGATACCCTGGTCATTAAACTGGATTCAAGCATCCATTATATCTGCACCCAAGTGAATCCAGTTGTCTGACCATAATCACTATAAAACTGAAAGGAACTGAGAACTACACTATCTGGGCCAACTCTATAAAACTTGGACTTCAAGCGAAAAATAAACTAGGGTTTATAGATGGAAATTGTAAAAGGCCCAAAGATGATGAAGTTCTCAGTTCTCAATGGGATCGTTGTAACTCTGTTGTACTAACTTGGATTCTTAATTCTATATGCGAAGAACTTTATGTTGGTCAAGTCTACTCCAAACTGGCTTCTGAAGTTTGGACAGACTTGAAAGAAACATACGATAAAGTTGATGGGTCTGTTGTGTTCAATCTGTTTCAAAATTAACTCTGTCTCCGAAAATGGTTCATCAGTGGCTGAATATTATCATAAACTTAACACTATGTGGAAATAATTTGATGCAATGGTTCAATTACCTACATGTAGCTGTCTGCATCTAAAGAGTTTAATGACTTTAATCAAATGATAAAACTAATGCAGTTCCTGATGGGTTTGGATGATATCTATCAACCTGTCAGAACAAACTTGTTAACAAGAGAACCTCTCCCTACTATTAAAACTGCATTTTCAATAATATCTAGAGAAGAGTCACATAGAACATCTAGTGGTGGGTCTAAAATGCAAAATGTTGGATTTATTTCCAAACTGAATCAATCTAATGATAATAAAAAAGAAGTGGTAGAGGTCCAAACCCAAATCTTAAATGCAGCCATTGCAACAAAGTTGGACACACAGTGGAAAGATGTTTTGAAATTGTGGGTTACCCACAAGGAAATAAACCAAGAATAAAAATCCATCTTCTTATAATTCCAAAATAGAAAAAACTGACCCCAACTCCAGTAGTATGTCTTCTCCAAATTCTGTGTCTCTAACCCCTGAGCAGGTCACTCAACTCTTAGGCCTGTTGAACAACAAGTCCAATGAAAATCCTCAAACCTCTAATTTTGGAGGTAATAAAATTAATACATGAATACAAGCTTCAATAATCTTAACTGTTCTGCGTCTAATATATGGAATGAATGGGTTATTGATTCAGGGGCAAACCAACACATGGTAATTTCAGAAACAATCTAACAAATATCATTGATGTTACAAATCTAAATTACTGTAAAACATCCAAATGGTACAAATGCACTAGTCACCAAAATTGGAAACCTTAAACTGAGTGATGGTGTTATTCTCTCTGATGTGCTTGTTGTCCCTGAATACAATGTTAACCTTATATCTGTCCATAAGCTTGCCAAGACCAACAACCTATGTGTTGTGTTTGATGAGTCCAAATGTTACATTCAGGATTTGCTCACCAAGAAACTCCTGGTGACTGGTAATCAAGTGGATGGCCTGTACTTGTGTGATAAATCTAAAACAAATAAGGTGTGTCTTAATAGCTCTCTTCCGTCCACTCTATGGCATTCTAGATTGGGTCACCCCTCGGACCAAGTTCTAAAAGTTCTTAAAATCCCATCAAAACCTAAGGATTGTCAAATGGAACCTTGTGAAGTTTGTCATAAGGCAAAACAACACAGAGAACCATTTCCCCTTAGTGAACATAAGACCAAACATATAAGAGAATTAATTCATCTAGATGTTTGGGGTCCTTATAAGATTCAAAGTAGAGAAGGGTATAAGTTTTTTCTAACAATTGTTATGACTTTTCAAGAACAGTGTGGGTGTACTTATTAAAACATAAAGATGAGACTGTTCACAACTTTGAAAATTTTTACAACATGATAAAAACTCAATTTTGGCATACTATAAAGGCTATAAGATCTGATAATGGCACTGAGTTCACAAATCAATCCATGTCAAAATTAGTTCATCAATATGGCATAATTCATCAAACAACTTGTACCTATACCCCCCAACAAAATGGCATTGTTGAACGAAAACATAGACATCTCCTTAATGTTGCCAGAACGTTATTATTTGAAGCTGGAATTCCTATTAGATTCTGGTCTGATTGTATCCTAACTACTGCATATTTAATTAACAGGACTCCCTCATCCATCTTAAATGGTAAGTCCCATATGAGATCATGTTTGGCTTTGCTCCCTCTATCAATCATCTTAGAGTATTTGGTTGTCTTTGCTTTTGCACAGTCTTAAATAATCACAATAAGTTTGATAACCATGCTGAAAAATGTGTTTTCCTGGGATATTCTCCGTTTAAAAAAGGCTATAAAGTGTGGAGTCTAGATTCAAAAACTATGTCTTTTTCCAGAGATGTAAAGTTTTATGAATCCATTTTTCCTTTAAAATTAACACCTCTGATATAAGCAGTATTGAGTCTTCTATAAATCAATTCAATTTTTTGAAGTGTTTAAGCAAAATCAACCTAATATTCACACTCATAATGGGGAGATTCCCAATGATGAGGAGGGAGATATGATTGATTCACAAGAAGTAAACCAGTCTCAGCAAACTGAATCCCTGGACTCGAATGGTGTGGCACAATCTCAGCAGCCTCCCATCCCATCTACGGGTGTAAGGGAAAGAGAGGCTGAGGTTATGCAACCTTCTCCTGGTGAATGCAGTATGGCTGAGCCTGTTTTTGATAATTGTGAGAATGATGATAACATTACTCCTGAGGGAATCAATGAACCATCAATGGGTCCACGAAGGTCTGCTAGGCATAGATCATTACCCAAAAATCTTGATGATTTTATAATTGAAGGAAAATTTAAATTTGGGATGGAACGTGTTGTGAATTATTCTAATCTTTCTGCTGAAAACAAATGTTTTATATCTGCTTTAAACAAATCAAGAGAACCAAAACACTACCATGAAGCCAAACATGATTCTAACTGGGTTAATGCCATGAATGAGGAGATGAACGCATTAAATCGTAATCATACGTGGGATCTAATTGAGTTACCTCCTAATAGAAAACCAATTGGCTGTAGGTGGTTATATAAGATTAAATATAAGTCATCAGGGGAAATAGAACGATATAAGGCTCGATTAGTTGCAAAGGGCTATAGTCAAAAGGAAGGGATTGATTTTGATGAAACATTTGCTCCTGTAGTTAAAATGGTAACTGTGCGTTGTGTCATTGCTTTAGCTGTTCAAAATAGTTGGCCGTTATTGCAACTCGATATTAATAATGCTTTCTTATATGGTGATCTTAATGAAGATGTTTATATGAAACTGCCTGATGGTTATTTCTCCAAAATGATTCAAGAGTGTGTAAACTAAATAAAGCCCTATATGGTCTCAAACAAGCTCCTAGAATGTGGAATGAAAAACTTGTGAGTGTTCTTTTAGATATTGGGTTTGTTTAGAGTAAATGTGATTACTCGTTATTTGTCAAATCTGTCAATTCCCATTTTATTGCTCTCTTGTGTATGTAGATGACATAATAGTTACCGGTAACAATGTCCAGGAAATTAATAGTGTTAAAGGTCTTTTAAAATCAAAATTTTTGATTAAGGATCTTGGGGAATTGAAATATTTTCTAGGTATCGAAGTGGTTAAAAATAATAATGGAATTTGTTTATCTCAGCGTAAGTATTGTATGGAATTACTTGCTGAGTATGGATTGAGTGGATGTAAACCTGTTACCACTCCTCTTGAACCTCATTATGTGCTTATGAATATATGTTCTAAGGATCAGTCTAAACTTGAAAATGTTACTGCATATCAGAAACTTATTGGTAAATTAATTTACCTGTCTCATACAAGACCTGATATATGTTATGCAGTTCATTTTCTGAGTCAATACATGCACTGTCCTTCTGACACACATTTTCAAATTGCATTACGTGTTTTGAGGTATCTCAAATCTGCCCCTGGAAAGGGAATTTTAATCAGCAAAAGTGACAGTTTAAACCTCTCTGTGTTTTCTGATTCTGATTGGGGCAAATGTCTAATGTCTCGAAAGTCTGTTACTGGTTTTTGTATTCTTATGGGTACAAATGTAGTATCCTGGAAAAGTAAAAAATAGAATACTGTTTCACGTTCTTCAGCTGAAGCTGAATACCGTGCTATGTGTGCAGCTACTTGTGAAGCCATATGGCTTGTTAATCTGATGTCGGAATTAAATGTCCATCTTTCTCTGCCCATTCCCTTGTATTGTGATAATGATGCTGCTATGTCGATTGCAGCTAATCCGGTATTCCATGATCGCACAAAACATTTTGAACTTGACTTATATTTCTTAAGAGAAAAGATTTCAAATGGATTTCTTAAAACTGTTTCTACTAAATCTGTGGATCATGTGCTGACATTTTTACAAAAGGGTTATTGGTTAAGCAACATAATACGTTGCTTAATCAGCTTCATATGTTTGACCGTTTGGGTAATAAAATGAGGGGGGGGTGTTGAAATTCAGTTGCTATATTTCTATTGTCAATTTTATTGTTTCCCTTTTTAATGCTTTGTCTGTTTGTGTATGTTTGGGCTGGATGCTGCTTAATGGGCTGCTGATTCTTTGTCGGGCTTCGGAGTTATGGGCTTGAGGCTTTCGGATGCTGATGCTGTTGCTGTGCTAGGGTTCCGCATGTATATATGCAGTCCTCTTGATGTGTGCTGCTCATGACCAAGTAACTCTTTCTCTTACATTGCTCACCGCACGCTATCGTTGTATTAGGGTTTCATTGTTCATCTAAGGTCTGATTTCATCTGGGTTATCTCTTTGATAATCCTAGATCTGTAAACGCTATCTTGTTGTGATTCACCCTTATAGTGAATCGGTTAGTTTTCTGCGTTCGATATTATACTCTGTATGATTTGAGTTTAAAGTTGTTATTATCATCCTTTGGTACCATTCTTGACAAATGAAAATTAGAAGAGGGAAAGGGACATGAAGAAGACAATTGAGATGATGATTGTAGGGTTTATGGCTTTCATCCAAAGAAAACGACCCTCCAGTTACTCTATATGTCTATCTTTAATGATATCCCATATTTGTTTCATTTCATCTATTTTTAGTTTATTTTTTACCTAATTAAAATTTACATAATATATTTTAATTTCAATGTTCGAATGACCTATATTGCTTATGATAATCTTATTACATATGAGTTTAATTAATCTGTTACTACTATAACAAAAGTGATTGTTATATGATAGTGAAATATTCTTAGTTCAATGTAAATGACTTTTATTTAGACGAGATTTCAGTTGATACTTTCTCTTATCTTCTAAAGTAGGAAATGTATTTGTTATCTTATCACCTATCTATCTTACTATATACATGCGTTTGCGGCAACAACAAAAAGAAGAGTAGTAGTAGCAATAGTAATAACTTTTATAAACTTTAGTAATTAAAAAGACTCTTTTTAAATATATGATCTTACAGTTTAGTGATATTAATGATTGCATATGTAAATACTACCAGAGTTTAAACTATTAAAATTGTAGGATTATATGAATTTAAGAGTTTGATTAAATCCCTTAAATAATCTAGGTGGACCTTGGAGTTGACCCATTTTTTAATCCATTCCACTTCCTTATTTGACTACTTCAAGATAGGGGTGTGTTTTTTACCCGAACCCGAAACCAAACCCGGAAAAATTGAACCCGAACCCGAACTACACATAACCCGATTTCCAGAACCCGATTTATGCATAACCCGTACCCGAATGTGTAGTATGGTTCGGTCATTGGGTTAAAAAATAAAGAATCGGAGAACCCGAAAAACCCGATTACACCTTATTCAAATTTTCGAGATTTTCTAGGTTTACCAAAATCTTATACCAAATAAACAATCATTACTCAATTTATATAGCAAATTTGTATTGCCCATCATCTTCAAACCTCAATAGGAACTTAGCCGTAATCAATTCTGCATGAACTTAAGGTTTGAATTTAACTCTTAGCATCCATTGCTTGAAGGTTTGTAATAGCATTCATTTATTGTGGTTTGTTATTAAAAGATTGAAATTCAATGGGCAGGTTTAGTTGAAGTTCAAGGTGTCGGGTTTGATCTTTGAAGCAACTACATTGAGTGAAATCATTCGGCAACGGCAAATCGTTGAAGGTTTGTGGCACAAACAATACACCTATTGCCTGTGGTCTAAATTGAGTATAAAGTAATATTCTTGTAATGCTATCCATTTATATTTCACTTTCTTTGCATATAATATATATGTTGATTGCAGTAAAAACATTTGAAAGATATGATCTTGAGGAATTTGACTTTAGATCTGACCTCGCAAGTGCGGGTTTTGGGGTACTTACACCTACTGATTGGCAAAGTGTTAGAGATTTATGCCATTTTTTGAAACCATTTTATGATGTTACTTTGAGGGTCTCAAGGACACTTAATGTAACATCAAACTCGTGCATAGAAGAGATTTATTCTATTCGTAGCGTATTGGATAATGCTATTACAAGTCCTAGTCTTTGTCAGATTGCAATCACAATGAAGGCAAAGTTTGATAAATATTTTGGCAATATATTGAAAATGAATTTATTGTTATACTTTGCTTTGATTCTTGACCCAAGGAACAAAGAACAATATTTGGATATATTGTTTGTCGATCGCTATGGGAAAAATGTGGCGGCTAACAATGTCACACCCTAACCTTGACGGCGGAAACGTCGAGGTGTGAGGATTAAGATTGTTCACAGCCACATAACGCTATGTTAAAGTATAAAATGCCATTAATCAATTGTTTTCAATCACCACATACATCAATGTCTCAAAATAAATCAACCAAAAACAAGAATTCAATCGTCTTTATTAAGCCTAGGTCCATGATCTAGGTTTATGCATTCCTTCAATCATTGCTAAGCTTGCACATTACCTGAAACATGTTGAAAATAAAGTCAACTAACTAGTTGGTGAATTCTCATGGTTTTAAATACAATAAGTATACAAAATGTGGCAATTCTAGTCAATGGTCACAAGATAGCAAGTATATAGAACATGCATAGTTACAATCAAGCCTCGATTGAATAATATGAATAAGCATGATTAGCTAAGTGTATTTGGTTCCCTAGTGCACAAGCATACGGCTCCTAGGAGTCGGCAATACATCGACTTTAGCACCAAATAGGCTTGTCAGGCCCAAAGATCTAAGACTTCGCTAGGCTAGCAATAGTTAATGATTGCACACGTATGTCACATCTCATATAATACTTAACATATCCAAACAACCACGACTATGTAAAGAATTGCACGTGTGTAATAAGTATCAAAGCGTGTATGTGTAAGTTTGTATAAGCAACATGTTTCACCCCGAAAGATGTGAAATAATCGTAAAGCGGGGCATAAGAACTCACATGTTTAATAAAGGAGACTTGTAGATGTAATAAGAATAACCAGTGAACCAGTTTTGATGGGGTTTCGAGTGATGGAGATATATCTTGAAAGGAGATATATCTTTCACAACATGTTTCTACACCCCGAATAACCCTAGATTCAACAGATCCTCAATTGACCCTCGATTCGGTGTTAGACACCCAAATCATCATAGGGCTTCTGATCCTTGGATCAAAACGAGTAGAAAACAGGTTTCAATTACCTGTTTTGATGGGGTTTCGAGTGATGTCGAGTTCGACTTAGTCTCGAATGTTCTTGAATTGGGGCTTTCGATTCGGAGGGTTTATGGTGAAATTGAGGTTTCAGGGAGTTCAAGAACTTCAAAATGGATCGAAAGCCCACAATTTATAGACTTGATTTAACAGGTTCGAGCATAACCCATTCGATTTTGAAACGCATTCGGGTTTACTAAATTGAGAGATTCGAGTTGTTGTGACGCGTGATTAGGGGATGGATTGATTTGTTAAACCGCGTATTAACTTTAGGAATGATTGATTCGATTCAATTTGTGTTTTTGGCAAGATTTGATTTGAATTTTTTTAGAATTTTGATTTGGTTTTGATTTGGAAAGGGTACGAGCGCGAATTTCGATTTTGGAGTTGGGTTCGGGTTCGAAACCCATAGTCGAAAGTGAGGGGCCGGTTAATTTGGTCGAAATCGATGTTAAAATGGTTGTTTGAAGCTCGCCGGAGCTCCCACCGGCCGGTGGCCGGAATTACGGGGTAGAAGGGGGTGGTTTGGGAATTTACACAAATGGCCCCTGTGCTTTCAGTTTTATCATTTTATGTATTAAACTTGTATTTAGAGTTTCAAAATGACAAGTTAACCCCTGCACTTAATACTGGTTATTATTATTGTTATTATTATTATTATTATTATTATTATTATTATTATTATTATTATTATTATTATTATTATTATTATTATTATTATTATTATTATTATTATCATTATTATTACTTTATTATTATTATTATTATTAACATTATATTATTATTATTATTATTATTATTATTATTTTTTATATTATTATTATTATTATTTTTTTATTATTTATTATTATTATTGTTATTATTTTTATATATATAAAAAAATTTACTAAGGATGCTATACATTTGCATAAATAAAATGGACACAAAAATACAGGATGTTACAGTCTCCCCAACTTAAAAGAATTTCGTCCCGAAATTAAGAATCAAAAAGGGTTACAAGAATAAGGAAGGGTAAGTCTTCTTCATATGTTCTTCACGCTCCCAAGTGAATTCCGCTCCTCGTTTGTTCTCCCATCGAACCTTTACAATTGGGGTCGTAGAGGTCCTAGTCTTCTTCAAAATGCGATCCATGATTTCGACGGGTTTTTCAACGAAGTGTAGTGACTCGTCGAACTGAATGTCTTCCAATGGCACATGCAAATTATTGTCGGCCAGACACTTCCTCAGATTCGAGACATGGAAGACAGGGTGAATTCCACTAAGGTCGGTGGGTAGTTCTAGTTTGTAGGCCACTTTCCCGATTCTTTTCTGAACCTTGAAAGGCCCTACAAACCTTGGAGCTAACTTGCCCTTCCTTCCAAAGCGAACCACACCCTTCCACGGTGAGACCTTGAGAAGGACCATCTCCCCAACTTGGAATTCCAGTGGCTTGCGACGTTTATCAGCGTAGCTTTTCTGTCGACTCCTTGCCACTTCCAGGTTCTTGCGGATGATAGCGACTTTATCGTGCGTCTCTTGTATGAGCTCGGGACCGGTAATAAGATTCTCGCCAACGTCGGTCCAGCAGATTGGTGAACGACACTTACGACCGTAAAGTGCTTCGAACGGTGCCATTTGGATGCTTGAGTGGTAACTGTTGTTGTAGGAGAATTCTGCGAGCGGTAGGTGCGTATCCCAGTCGCCCCCAAATCAAGGACACAGAGACGCAACAGGTCTTCCAGGGTTTGGATCGTCCGCTCGGTTTGGCCATCGGTTTGGGGATGGTAAGCCGTGCTTAAATCCAATTGTGTACCCAGAAGTTCTTGCATAGTAGACCAAAAGTGAGAAGTGAATCGAGCGTCTCGGTCGGATATAAGGTGAAGAGGCACACCATGACGGCTTACGATCTCGTCAATGTAAATCCGGGCTAACCTTGATGTCTTATATGTGTCGCGTATGGGTATAAAATGTGCCGACTTGGTCAATCGGTCGACGATTACCCATATGCTATCGTGCCCGCGAGATGTCCGAGGTAGCTTGGTTATGAAATCCATGGATATATGTTCCCACTTCCACATGGGAATTTCGGGTTGTTCGAGTAATCCACTTGGACGTTGATGCTCCGCTTTAACCTTCGTGCACGTAAGGCACTTAGCAACATAGGTTGCTATGTCTCGTTTCATTCCGGGCCACCAATATTGACTCCATAAGTCCATGTACATCTTATCGGAGCCCGGGTGGATAGAATAACGAGTCCGATGTGCTTCGTTCATGATAGAAGCCCGAAGGTTATTGCGTTTGGGGATCCAGATTTGGTTTGCGAAATACATTAGCCCATTGGCTCTTGTTTCTAATTGGGCTAAGAGATTTGGCTCGAGCTCTTCCTTCATACTCCCTTCGGTTTGCACCGCTTGCTGTGCTTCTCGAATACTCGCCTCGATGTCACAATCGATCCTTAAGTTCTGCAATAACACCGTAGCATTGTTGACATCGAGTCGGACTTCAGTATCAAACTCTCCCAATGTATCGAACCATTGGCGTCGGTCGCGAATCTCTTGAACGGAAACCATCTTTTGATGCGTCTTTCGACTCAATGCATCGGCTACGACATTTGCCTTGCCGGGATGGTAGCGGATATCACAATCGTAGTCGCTAATTAGTTCCACCCAACGACGTTGCCTCATATTGAGGTCCTTCTGATTGAAAACGTGTTGGAGGCTCTTGTGGTCCGTGTAGACTATACATTGTGTGCCGTATAGATAGTGTCTCCAGATTTTCAAAGCAAAGACCACCGCTCCGAGCTCGAGATCGTGCGTCGTATAATTTACCTCGTGAACCTTCAATTGTCTCGAGGCATATGCGATGACCTTTCCCCATTGCATGAGAACACAACCAAGGCCTTGTTTCGACGCGTCGCAGTATACCGTGAAGTCGTCATTCCCATCCGGTAGCGTCAGAATAGGAGCATTGCACAACTTGTGCATCAATGTCTCAAACGCCTCTTCTTGCTCGGCTTTCCACTCGAAGGCTTGTTCTTTGAGTCAAGGACGTGAGTGGCTTTGCGATTTTGAGAAGTTGGCAATAAATCGCCGGTAATACCCGGCTTGTAACACCCGGACCTCCAAAGAGTCCGTTTAAGTTAAATAAACATGCGGAATTTGGTCCCAGAAAATTTCATTAACATTTAACTCCCAAAATATGTGTTTCGTGTCAACCGACACTCAAAAATGAAGTTTAACAATCCATTTACATACACACGTGATAGGAAGTTTCAAAATAATGTTAACGCGTTATTTTCTACAAAAGAAACGTGTATGCAAGTCCCGTTCGATCCTTGTATGCCCTATCGATCACTTTAGCCTTCCGGTCCCGTAACACCTGAAAACACACGTTTAGACATCCATTAGTTCATAGGAACTAAGTAAGTACATTCCAACATTCATTTTAGGGTCTTTACGGGGGTTTAAACGGTCTCGGAACGCGAGAAGACAACAAAAGAACTCGGAGGCAAAATTTTTTTTTTTTTTTTATATATGGGACGTAACTTACGTCCTTAACCCTTCTCCCCTGATTTGTGGACGTAAGGCAGTAGCTCAGGACGTCCCCAGGTGGAGAGGACGTAGCTTATGTCCTTATGGACGTAACTTACGTTAGTCCCTGCAGCAACTCCTTATTTTTGACCCGATAAGGGTCGTTTCGCGTTCCCGAACCACCCCTTTCGATCCCGATTGTTCCAAACACCCGGAAATAACATATTTTATCATATACGTGATTCCCATGGAGTTTCAACGAGTCTAACCCGACTCTTGGCAATATACCAAAATTTTTCTATTTGTTTGGTATTTAATTCCTTAATTAACCCATTTATGGTTCGTTTGTTCTTTAGAGTTCCCGACCGTTCCGACAACCATGGAACCGGTCTATTATAACATATTACATATGTTTGGTGAGTTCTTAGACCCAACCCATCCCATTTGCTTATCATAACGCAAATTTTCCTTTTCATACCGAATTTGCCCCTTATAGGGTTAAATCCCATTTTAATGAGCGGTTTGCCATTCTTTCGCGAACGACCGCTTTCCTTGGCGTTACCCAACGTCCACACACATTGCAAATCGTAGGGATAACCCTTTACCCTAGTGTTCACACACGATGTGAATCACTTTAATCCGGGTTTGTCCTTTCTTCCCATTTCCATGGGACGGTCACGCACGTCATGACTCGTTCTGTTCCACAACCATGTGGTATAACACTAAAGTGTCATTTTCCGTTATGTTCACGCACGTCGTGAATCATTTGTCATAGAAGCTCACATACGGTGCAAGTCAACTATTTATCCTTTTTAAACGTGGTTTTCATTTTGTTTGAGCTTATGAGCACATGGTCACACACATTGTGACTCATGCCTTTACTTTGTTATGCTCAATTTAAAGAATGTCTTACTTTGAGTCCGGAAGGTTTAAGTGGTCAATCAAACGTGTTCCTTGCCGGTTCCCTTGGATCCGCTTGCCACACCACTTCCTATTACCATTTTAAGGACCCATTTAACACATAACATTCATTTAATCACACATATGGTCTATTTGACCATTTGTCACATTTAACCTACAATCTAGGCTTTCACATTGCACATTTCTTGCAAATAAGTAGTTCATTCATGTTTTTCATCTAATTTGGGCATTTCATCAAACACCTTATGTGCATAACTTAACATATTGGTTATTTACTAGCTTTTAAACATCATCAAGCTAATTTTACACCTAAATCACATATCACACATGTGATTCATCAATTTCAACCAAATGTTATGCACATAATCACATTTCTACAAGAATGAACATGGATTCTACAACTAGCAACTAGTTTACATGAAGAATCCTTAGTTTAACCTTCTAGTAACTAAACCCATTTCCATGGTTCATGTAAATCTTCAATTAAGGAGCAATTACACATCTAGTTACCATAATACACACATACACATGATCATCTAGCACTATAACACTAGGGTTTCATGTTTAAACCACCAATTTCTACACCCATCATGTGGGTGACGATTTTACCACCTCAAGAACATCAAATAACACTTACTTGTAGCTCTTGATAAGATGAAGAATGATTTCTAGGGCTCAATTTCGGATCTTGCACTTGAATCACCAACAATTTGAGAAATGAGATGACAAAAACCCTTCTTATCCTCTTCTCTTGTGTGAAACGTGAGTGAGTAAGACAATGCTCACCAAATGTATGGCAAGCCATACATATCCATGTTTAGGTTTCATCAATTGGCAAGATCCACCCCTCTAGTATCATTTTTCATGTTTCCACCACTATTAACTAACTAGTAAATCTTCTAGTTAAGTCTTAAATATTTACAATATTTAACACATGATACATTAATTGTATTTTAATTACATAATACGAAATTCGGGTCGTTACAAGTCTCTCCCTCTAAAGAGAGTTTCGTCCCCGAAACTTTACATACTAATCAAATAGATGAGGATAAGACTTCCTCATTTCATCTTCCGATTCCCAAGTGGCATCGGATCCCTTACGATTCTTCCATTGCACCTTCACCTGATTGAGTGTCTTGTTTCTCAGTTGCTTGACCTTTCTATCCAAGATAGCCACCGGCTTCTCGATATAGTTCAATCTGTCATCAACTTCCAAATCCTCGTACGGGACATAGGCCGACTCGTCAGCCAAACACTTCCTCAAGTAAGATACATGGAACGTGTTGTGAATTCCTTGAAGCTCTTCCGGCAATTCCAGCCGATAAGCAACTTTACCTACACGTGCGATGATTTTAAATGGCCCGATAAACCTCGGACTCAACTTTCCCCGCTTCCGGAATCGTATAATACCCTTCCATGGGGAAACCTTTAACAAAACCAAATCGCCCACCTCAAACTCGATGGGTCGTCTACGCTTATCCGCGTAAGCTTTCTGACGGTCTTGCGCCGCCTTCATGCGAGCACGGATTTGCTTAATCTTTTCATCCGTATTCATTATCGTATCGTGGCCCGCGAGTTCCCGCGGACCAATTTCTCCCCAACAAATGGGAGTTCGGCATTTTCTGCCATATAAAGCTTCATACGGAGGCATCTCGATGGTGGAGTGGTAGCTATTATTGTAAGAAAATTCCGCCAAAGGCAAATACTCATCCCAACTACCCCCAAAGTCAAGAACACACGCTCGTAGCATATCTTCTAATGTTTGAATGGTTCTTTCACTTTGTCCGTCGGTTTGGGGATGGTATGACGTGCTTAGCAATAGCTTTGTCCCCATCTCCGCTTGAAATTTCCTCCAAAACTTGGAAGTAAACCGTGTGTCTCTATCAGACACAATCGACACGGGCACCCCGTGTCGTGACACTATTTCGTTCACGTAAACCTCCGCCATTTTCTCCGAATTGTAAGTCTCACGAATAGGAAGGAAATGAGCGCTCTTGGTCAATCGATCGACAACAACCCATATCGCATCGTACCCTTTCTTCGTTCTTGGAAGTTTAGTAATCAAATCCATTGTTAACTTTTCCCATTTCCATTCCGGAATATCCAGCGGTTGCAATTCACCATGAGGTTTTTGATGTTCCGCCTTCACTTGCAAACAAGTTAAGCATTTCTCCACGTATTTGACAATATCGCGTTTCATGCCCGGCCACCAATAGTTAACCCGAAGGTCTCTATACATCTTAGTCGCTCCCGGGTGAATTGAATACTTGGATTTATGGGCTTCATCCAATAGATCATTCTTCAAGGTACAAGTAGGTGGTATCCAAACCCGACCCCATCTTGTTTTCAATCCTTGACTATCATCTTCCAAGTTTTGAGTTTGACCTTTGATTCGATTTTTCTTCAAATTTTCTTCCTTTAGCGCTTCAGTTTGTGCTTCCTTGATTCGTTCAACCACTTCGGATATAACGGTTATCTTCATTGCGGTTATTTTGATAGGAGTATGATCCTCCTTTCGACTCAAGGCGTCAGCCACGACATTGGCCTTTCCGGATGATATAGGATTTCACAATCATAATCCTTTAGCAATTCCATCCACCGCCTTTGTCTCATGTTTAACTCCTTTTGCGTAAGGAAGTACTTTAAACTCTTATGGTCCGTGTAAATCGTACACTTTACACCATATAGATAATGCCTCCAAATCTTTAACGCGAACACCACCGCGACTAGTTCAAGATCATGGGTTGGGTAGTTCCTTTCATGCACTTTCAGTTGTCTCGAGGCATAAGCAATCACCTTGCCCCTTTGCATTAGAACACAACCCAAACCGGAGTAGGAAGCATCCGAGTATACCACAAAATCGTCGGTTCCCTCGGGTAAAGACAAAACCGGAGCTTGAGTCAATTTCGACTTTAACTCTTGAAAGGCTTTCTCTTGCTCTTCACCCCATAGGAACTTCACCTCTTTCTTGGTAAGCTTGGTTAAAGGAGAAGCAATCTTAGCAAAGTCTTGAATGAATCTCCGGTAGTATCCGGCTAACCCAAGAAAGCTTCTAATCTCTGTGGGAGTCTTGGGTGGACTCCATTTGGTCACCGCGTGAATCTTTGTGGGGTCTACGTGTATACCCTCCGAGTTTACCACATGACCCAAGAATTGTACCTCTCGCAACCAAAAGGCACACTTGGAGAATTTTGCGAACAATTTTTCCCGACGAAGCGTTTCGAGAACTTCACGCAAGTGACAAGCATGATCACCTTCATTTTTAGAATAAATAAGGATATCATCTATGAATACAATGACAGATCGGTCTAACATGGGTCGGCACACCCTATTCATCAAATCCATGAATGCTGCCGGGGCGTTTGTCAACCCGAAAGACATCACAAGGAACTCATAATGCCCGTATCTAGTACGAAATGCCGTCTTGGGGATGTCTTCTTCCCTTACCTTCAACTGATGATAACCCGACCGTAAGTCGATTTTCGAAAACCACGATGCACCTTGCAACTGATCGAATAGGTCATCAATCCTAGGCAATGGGTAACGGTTCTTAACCGTCACCTGGTTCAACTCTCTATAGTCGATACACATCCGAAGACTTCCATCCTTCTTTTTCACGAAAAGAACCGGTGCTCCCCATGGCGAAGTACTCGGACGTATGAACCCCTTGTCTAAAAGATCTTGCAATTGTGTCATTAACTCTTGGAGCTCCGATGGCGCCAAGCGATAGGGAGCCTTTGCAATGGGTTTAGCTCCCGGGGTTAGGTCGATTCGAAACTCGACCTCCCGTTCCGGTGGGACTCCCGGCAAATCCTCCGGAAAGACATCTGGAAAATCCCGAACAACCGGAATATCTTCCAACACTTGAACTTTCGTTTCCGTGTCTATTACATAGGCTAAGAACGATTGTCCTCCATGGCTCATGTATTTCATTGCTTTAACCAAAGAACATAAAGCTACGCCACCGCGTTTTGGACCTTGGATTATTACCTCATAACCACTCGGAGATATCAATTGGATGCACTTGCGATTGCAAACTATATTGGCGTGGTACATGGAAAGCCAATCCATACCAATTACTACATCAAACTCCCCGAGTGTCATGGGTATTAAGTCGACCGAATAATCCTCACCTTCGATGGTAAGTATGCAATTTCGATAAACGTTGAACGCTAAGAACGTTTTTGAATCCGCTACCTCAATCTCTAAAGGACTAGGTAAGTTGTCTAACACCATGGAAAAATGACTCGCAAATTTAACCGAAACAAACGATCTATTAGCACCCGAGTCAAATAGCACATAAGCAGGTAGTGAGTTGATGAGAAAGGTACCCGTCACAACGTCGGCTATAGATTTGTCTTCTTCCGCCGTAATCAAGAAGGTTCTCGCCTTAGCTTTTCCTCCATCACCCTTTTTCCCCGAACCTTGAGCAACCGAGGATTGACTTGTACCATCCTTCTTTAGTTCCGGACATTCGCTCTTTTTGTGGCCCGGTTTGTAGCAGTTGTAGCACACACTTAGCGGGCTTGTGCATTGAGATGTCGAATGACCCGACTTCCCACACTTGAAGCAATTTTTAGATTCGTATCTACAAACTCCCCCATGCTTCTTTTTACAAATCTTGCAATGTTTGGAGTCTTTGTCATTCCCAGACTTGTTTGATGAAGATGAAATCTTGGCTTTCTTAGACGAACCCGTCTCCGTTTCAGCCGCACGCTTCTCCCCACGATCAACTTGCCTTTTCAATTCCGCTTCTCGATCCCTAGCACAATCGATAAGCTCTGCTAGAGTTTCACATTTGGACGGTGTAAGAAACTCTCGATACTTGGCACTCAACATGCCATAGTAGTGGTTAATCCACATCCTTTCATCCTGGAGCAACTGTGGGCAAAACTTGGCTTTGTCGTAGAAGATGGCCGTGATGGTATCAATACTTTCATCTTTTTGTCGTAACTGTAGGAATTCTTCTGCTATTCTGTTGATAGCGGCTTGTGGGCAAAACCGCTTTGTGAACAACTTCTTAAATTCTTCCCAAGTCATACTTTTGATACCTTCCCACCCCTTCTCATCCCGTTGCAATTCCCACCAGTCTTTAGCTCGTTCCCGGAGTTGGCTTGCAGCAAACCTCACTTCATCAGATTCTTCACAGTGTGAGGTTTCAAAGGCACTTTCCATATCTTTGATCCACCTTTGACTAAGTAGTGGATCTACCTCACCCTTGAACGTTGTAGGGTTGCATGCAACGAACTCCTTATAGGTCACTTTCTTTGTTGGCCTTTTGGTTTCTTTGTCAGCCTTCAGAGCCACAAACTCTTATTGAATGAGATCCCGTAGATCTTTGCGTACATCCTCGATGTAGCCCGGCAATAAAGCCTCAAAAGCCTTGCCAACTTCCTCCTTGACCATTTCCCGTGTTGCATCATCGGGATGGGTCTCGTGATTCTCTATATTAATCACGTGATCGTTACCAGCCATGACCTAAGACTGTGACCATTAAACTTTACGTTAGTACCATGTACGTAATCTATAGCATATACACCGATGCTTATGATTCTACTATCACTAGGGCCTAACCCTATTCACACAATACCCATTTCCATCCTTAAGTTTAAAACAACATCCCTAAGAACCCATTCGCGTGCCTTTGATTGTTGTTAGACTGGCCAGGCCTAGCAACAAGCTCACCACACGGATGCCTTCTTAGTTCCTTTATTCCAAACTTAAGTCAAGAAGCTAGGTTTAATCAGTTCATATGGTACATATCATACATATATCATACATATATCATACATGTGTCAAGCTTGTTACGTTTATAAACGGCACACTAACCTTGTACCTTTAGGCTCAGTGATCGGCTTCTTGGATCGAACGTTTGCATTTCTCATATCTAGAGCTCAAAAGTTTGAGTCCAAGTGTTCGCGACGCACTTGAATCTCTCAAACCGTTGGCTCTGATACCAACTTGTAACACCCGGACCTCCAAAGAGTCCGTTTAAGTTAAATAAACATGCGGAATTTGGTCCCAGAAAATTTCATTAACATTTAACTCCCAAAATATGTGTTTCGTGTCAACCGACACTCAAAAATGAAGTTTAACAATCCATTTACATACACACGTGATAGGAAGTTTCAAAATAATGTTAACGCGTTAGTTTCTACAAAAGAAACGTGTATGCAAGTCCCGTTCGATCCTTGTATGCCCTATCGATCACTTTAGCCTTCCGGTCCCGTAACACCTGAAAACACACGTTTAGACATCCATTAGTTCATAGGAACTAAGTAAGTACATTCCAACATTCATTTTAGGGTCTTTACGGGGGTTTAAACGGTCTCGGAACGCGAGAAGACAACAAAAGAACTCGGAGGCAAAATTTTTTTTTTTTTTTTATATATGGGACGTAACTTACGTCCTTAACCCTTCTCCCCTGATTTGTGGACGTAAGGCAGTAGCTCAGGACGTCCCCAGGTGGAGAGGACGTAGCTTACGTCCTTATGGACGTAACTTACGTTAGTCCCTGCAGCAACTCCTTATTTTTGACCCGATAAGGGTCGTTTCGCGTTCCCGAACCACCCCTTTCGATCCCGATTGTTCCAAACACCCGGAAATAACATATTTTATCATATACGTGATTCCCATGGAGTTTCAACGAGTCTAACCCGACTCTTGGCAATATACCAAAATTTTTCTATTTGTTTGGTATTTAATTCCTTAATTAACCCATTTATGGTTCGTTTGTTCTTTAGAGTTCCCGACCGTTCCGACAACCATGGAACCGGTCTATTATAACATATTACATATGTTTGGTGAGTTCTTAGACCCAACCCATCCCATTTGCTTATCATAACGCAAATTTTCCTTTTCATACCGAATTTGCCCCTTATAAGGTTAAATCCCATTTTAATGAGCGGTTTGCCATTCTTTCGCGAACGACCGCTTTCCTTGGCGTTACCCAACGTCCACACACATTGCAAATCGTAGGGATAACCCTTTACCCTAGTGTTCACACACGATGTGAATCACTTTAATCCGGGTTTGTCCTTTCTTCCCATTTCCATGGGACGGTCACGCACGTCATGACTCGTTCTGTTCCACAACCATGTGGTATAACACTAAAGTGTCATTTTCCGTTATGTTCACGCACGTCGTGAATCATTTGTCATAGAAGCTCACATACGGTGCAAGTCAACTATTTATCCTTTTTAAACGTGGTTTTCATTTTGTTGAGCTTATGAGCACATGGTCACACACATTGTGACTCATGCCTTTACTTTGTTATGCTCAATTTAAAGAATGTCTTACTTTGAGTCCGGAAGGTTTAAGTGGTCAATCAAACGTGTTCCTTGCCGGTTCCCTTGGATCCGCTTGCCACACCACTTCCTATTACCATTTTAAGGACCCATTTAACACATAACATTCATTTAATCACACATATGGTCTATTTGACCATTTGTCACATTTAACCTACAATCTAGGCTTTCACATTGCACATTTCTTGCAAATAAGTAGTTCATTCATGTTTTTCATCTAATTTGGGCATTTCATCAAACACCTTATGTGCATAACTTAACATATTGGTTATTTACTAGCTTTTAAACATCATCAAGCTAATTTACACCTAAATCACATATCACACATGTGATTCATCAATTTCAACCAAATGTTATGCACATAATCACATTTCTACAAGAATGAACATGGATTCTACAACTAGCAACTAGTTTACATGAAGAATCCTTAGTTTAACCTTCTAGTAACTAAACCCATTTCCATGGTTCATGTAAATCTTCAATTAAGGAGCAATTACACATCTAGTTACCATAATACACACATACACATGATCATCTAGCACTATAACACTAGGGTTTCATGTTTAAACCACCAATTTCTACACCCATCATGTGGGTGACGATTTTACCACCTCAAGAACATCAAATAACACTTACTTGTAGCTCTTGATAAGATGAAGAATGATTTCTAGGGCTCAATTTCGGATCTTGCACTTGAATCACCAACAATTTGAGAAATGAGATGACAAAACCCTTCTTCTCCTCTTCTCTTGTGTGAAACGTGAGTGAGTAAGACAATGCTCACCAAATGTATGGCAAGCCATACATATCCATGTTTAGGTTTCATCAATTGGCAAGATCCACCCCTCTAGTATCATTTTTCATGTTCCACCACTATTAACTAACTAGTAAATCTTCTAGTTAAGTCTTAAATATTTACAATATTTAACACATGATACATTAATTGTATTTTAATTATATAATACGAAATTCGGGTCGTTACACGGCTAGACCAAGAAATGATCGAACTTCCGTCGGAGTTGTGGGAGCACTCCAATTCTTTACGGCTTCAACCTTCGCAGGGTCGACGTGAATTCCTTGACTATTCACAACGTGCCCTAAGAACTGTACTTCTTCAAGCCAAAACTCACATTTCGAGAATTTCACGTACAGTTGTTCCTTCTTCAACAGTTCGAGGATTTGACGGAGATGAAGTTCATGATCGGAGCGAGACTTGGAATAAATAAGAATGTCGTCAATGAAAACGATGACGAACTTGTCTAGGTATGGCTTGCACACCCGATTCATAAGATCCATGAAGACCGCTGGAGCATTGGTTAAGCCGAAAGGCATAACCATGAACTCGTAATGCCCATACCGGGTGCGGAATGCAGTCTTTGGGATATCGTCGTCGTGGACTCGTAGTTGATGATAACCCGAACGCAAGTCGATTTTTGAAAAGATTGCAACTCCTTGAAGTTGGTCGAAAAGATCGTCGATACGAGGAAGAGGATACCGGTTCTTGATAGTCAACTTGTTGAGCTCCCAGTAATCGATACACATGCGGAAAGACCCATCTTTCTTCTTCACAAATAAGACAGGTGCACCCCAAGGAGAAGAACTAGGGCGGATAAACCCCTTCTCGGATAATTCCTGGAGTTGGCTAAAGAGTTCTTGCATTTCCGATGGTGCGAGTCGGTAAGGTGATTTAGCCGCGGGGCTTGCTCCCGGAATCAAGTCGATTTTAAATTCTACTTCGCGTACGGGAGGTAACCCGCTAAGATCATCGGGAAAGACCTCAGGGAATTCTCGTACAACTGGAACATCTTTGAGTTCCTTCTCCTTGGTTTGGTGTTGACTATATAGGCCAAGAATGCCGGATAACTCTTACTTAGGCATTTCTGAGCCTTAGTACATGACATAAGCTTGAGACCTTTGGAGGACCGTTCACCGAACACCTTCAACGTGTCCCCGGAGGGTAAGGGCATGCGAATGCACTTCTCGAAGCAAATGATCTCGGCATGGTTCTTAGATAACCAATCCATGCCAATAATGACGTCGAAACTCCCGAGCTTCATAGGAATAAGGTCGATAAGAAACTTATGGTCGTCGAGACACAATAGACAATCGCGGATAACCACGTCGACGGTGATGGGTTCTCCATCAGCAACTTCGACGGTGAGAGGTCTCTCTAGATTTGAGCGAGGTTTAGAAAGTGTCGGCTCGAACTCTAAGGAAACGAAACTTCTATCGGCGCCCGAATCAAATCATACGTATGCATAGGTGTCATTAATAAGAAATATACCTGTATAGGTTTTAAAGGCACTTAAGGACACAAGTAAGGAATTTTAAGAGAAATTCTACGGAGATAGGGTTGCAATTTTTTTTTTTTTTTTACGTACCGTTCACCACCTCGTTGTTCGCCTGAGCTTGGTTCGCGTTGATGTTGAAAGCACGTCCACGAGCTTGTGGAACATTGCCCACAAGACGAGGGCACTGGGGTCGGTAGTGACCTGGTTCTCCACAGTTGTAGCAGACCCGATTTGGTTCCGTCACTGCGTTTCCCAATGCTCGGCGACACGTTGCCACAAGGTGCCCGTACTTGCCACATAGTGTGCAGATGCGACACGGAAGGTTTCCCGGATGATGGTACCTACACGTGTTGCACATAGGTAGAGGGCCTGCATAAGCCCTTGCCACGGGTACTTGTGCGGCTGGTGTAGTCCCGGTAGTACACTGTCTTTGGGGCGGTTTAGGAGCAGCCACGGCGTAGTTCCGTGCCGGTACAAACTTCCGTTTCTTGTTATCAGGCTTGACCTCCTTGACCTCCTCGGGGGTCGTCTTCTCAGTCTTCTTGGCACCCTTTGCAGACATAGTGCCTGCTCGGATGTGGTTCTCCGTCAACTGTGCAGTGATAGTGATGGCTTCTTCCAGAGTTGCGGGTCGGCTACCCACAAGTGATGGCTTCTTCCAGAGTTGCGGGTCGGCTACCCACAACGGCATCCTGAATTTGAGGCGGTACACCCTTAATAAATTTTTCCACGTTTCGGGAAACAGTATCCACCATGTGTGGCAGCAGTATGCTTAGTTCATGATGACGGGTAGAATATGCCAGATGGTTCCCGCCATCCTGTTACAAATTCCAGAATTCCTCCTCCAGTTTCTGGATTTCACTCCTCGGGCAAAACTTGGCTATGGCTATGTTTTTGAATTCCTCCCAAGTTAAAGCCAAGATTGCATCGGGGCCTCGGTTCCTCTTTTCACTGTTCCACCACGTTAAGGCCCGTTGCTACAGCATACTGGTGGCATACCTTACTTTGAGTGCTTCGGGGCACTCACAGTTGACGAAGGTGTTCTCCATCCCTTCAAACCACTCTAAGAGACCGGTGGCACCTTCCTTGCCACTATAACTGGGAGGCTTGCATGAACTGAAATGCTTGAAGGTGCAAGACTGGTTGTTACGCCGTTGGTTTGCACTATTCTCCCCTTGACCGTTGCTATTGTTCGTGACGTTTGCGATCATAGTGCTGCTGAGTTTAGCCACCATGGTCGGGATGACCGCAACCATTTGCCGGCAATCATGGCAGCAAGCTTACGGCCGGATCTTCCTCGGTTTCCGTGGTAACGAGACATACTGGAAAAATACAAATTGGGTTAGGATCGGTTAAAGGATAATAAGGGTGGGCAATTAAGGTAAGAATCATGAATTATACGGAATGATTCCATTTGGTGACGCATCACCATTTGGAAACGTTGACATGTCAAGATGAATTGACCCATTCACCTCAGAAACTCGTGTATGTTGGTCATAGTTTATCACTCATCCCGGAAATCCCCAGGTAGCGTAACGGTTCCCTCAATGAGATTTATACGAATACGCTTGCCTTAGCCCGAGGGCCTTTTTGCCAGAAAATCCAGAATACAGGTGTCTATGTACCACACTAGTTCTTTGGTTTATGAAATCAAAAATCTTGATGGGATATTTACAAGATTAGACATAAAGTCTAAAGAATTCCTATCAATAGATTCTACTTGGAGACGAGAATAAGTTTAAGAAATAGTAACTGTCGGGGAGAATTAACGTTTAAGATAAGTCTAGGGGAGACGGGTAACAATATGTAATCATGTAGAAAGGCACCTATGCTAAGGCATCACATTGCACATAATAAGGCATAGCGTTAGGCAGCATGCAAACAATAAATATGTATTCATAAGAATACTATTCTATAAGGATCATGCATAAACTATAGCCTAGGTCTCCATTTCTAATAACCTAAATCCCTATAGTTATGGGCTCTGATACCAATCTGTCACACCCCAACCTTGACGGCGGAAACGTCGAGGTGTGAGGATTAAGATTGTTCACAGCCACATAACGCTATGTTAAAGTATAAAATGCCATTAATCAATTGTTTTCAATCACCACATATATCAATGTCTCAAAATAAATCAAACAAAAACAAGAATTCAATCGTCTTTATTAAGCCTAGGTCCATGATCTAGGTTTATGCATTCCTTCAATCATTGCTAAGCTTGCACATTACCTGAAACATGTTGAAAATAAAGTCAACTAACTAGTTGGTGAATTCTCATGGTTTTAAATACAATAAGTATACAAAATGTGGCAATTCTAGTCAATGGTCACAAGATAGCAAGTATATAGAACATGCATAATTACAATCAAGCCTCGACTGAATAATATGAATAAGCATGATTAGCTAAGTGTATTTGGTTCCCTAGTGCACAAGCATACGGCTCCTAGGAGTCGGCAATACATCGACTTTAGCACCAAATAGGCTTGTCAGGCCCAAAGATCTAAGACTTCGCTAGGCTAGCAATAGTTAATGATTGCACACGTATGTCACATCTCATATAATACTTAACATATCCAAACAACCACGACTATGTAAAGAATTGCACGTGTGTAATAAGTATCAAAGCGTGTATGTGTAAGTTTGTATAAGCAACATGTTTCACCCCGAAAGATGTGAAATAATCGTAAAGCGGGGCATAAGAACTCACATGTTTAATAAAGGAGACTTGTAGATGTAATAAGAATAACCACGAATAAGATTTCCAACACAAACGTCACAACGCACCTAAACGAAATAAAGTAGCGCGTTATAATTTGTTTGATGATTAATTGTAGGTCTAATATGATTTAATAATTATTCGTATTTATTACATGTTAATAACGTGATCGGTTAAATGGAACGAATGGATTATACTTGGTATAATCAATTGTTAGCGCGAAAGAGAATAATAAATAAAACTTGATTAACTTGTACGTTAAACCGGTTTTTAAGGATTGTATATAATAATTATGATAAGTGGTTTAGCTATTATAAGGAACTATATATAAATATATATATATAGGTATAAGTAGCTAAACAATTATAATATTGTGTATAATGATCATAACAAGTGATTTAGCTATTAAAAGAACTATGTATATATATATATAAATATATAAAACAATTATAATATTGTATAATCATAATAAGTGATTTAATTACTAAAAGAACAATATTTATAAATATATATATATATAGGTATAAATAACTAAACAATTTAATTGTTTGAATGTATATATACATATACATACTAAACAATTATAATATCATTTTAAGTGATTTAGTTATTAAAAGAACTATATATAAATATATATATATATAGGTATAAGTAACTAAACAATTTAATTATTTAAAAATATATATACATATACAAGTATTATGTTTACTCATTTCTTTTGTATTTTTTAAAACTAAAATAATGTATTTATAAATACAAAAGTATTTTATAAAAAAATTATTTTAGTCCCAAATTAATTAAACAGAAGTAAACAAAATAATCTGCATTTTATGAAATTAATTTTAGAAATTTTCAGAATTTAGAAAGGTTTAATAATTAAAAAGAATTAAAGAAAAGTAAAAAAATCAAAAAAAGAAAACAGGGGAGGGGGCTGCCCGGGGTCGAACCCGGGGCCTCCCTGTGAACATGGGACGCAGGAACCAGTGAACCAGGGCCGTGGCCGTGGTTCACATTGGTTTGTTTTAAATTTAAACACTCGTCTCCCAGTTTCCCCCAATTCGAATAACCCTAGATTCAACAGATCCTCAATTGACCCTCGATTCGGTGTTAGACACCCAAATCATCATAGGGCTTCTGATCCTTGGATCAAAACGAGTAGAAAACAGGTTTCAATTACCTGTTTTGATGGGGTTTCGAGTGAGTCGAGTTCGACTTAGTCTCGAATGTTCTTGAATTGGGGCTTTTCGATTCGGAGGGTTTATGGTGAAATTGAGGTTTCAGGGAGTTCAAGAACTTCAAAATGGATCGAAAGCCCACAATTTATAGACTTGATTTAACAGGTTCGAGCATAACCCATTCGATTTTGAAAACGCGTTCGGGTTTACTAAAATTGAGAGATTCGAGTTGTTGTGACGCGTGATTAGGGGATGGATTGATTTGTTAAACCGCGTATTAACTTTAGGAATGATTGATTCGATTCAATTTGTGTTTTTGGCAAGATTTGATTTCGAATTTTTTTAGAATTTTGATTTGGTTTTGATTTGGAAAGGGTACGAGCGCGAATTTCGATTTTGGAGTTGGGTTCGGGTTCGAAACCCATAGTCGAAGGTGAGGGGCCGGTTAATTTGGTCGAAATCGATGTTAAAATGGTTGTTTGAAGCTCGCCGGAGCTCCCACCGGCCGATGGCCGGAATTACGGGGTAGAAGGGGGGTGGTTTGGGAATTTACACAAATGGCCCCTGTGCTTTCAGTTTTATCATTTTATGTATTAAACTTGTATTTAGAGTTTTCAAAATGACAAGTTAACCCCTGCACTTTAATACTTGGTTATTATTATTGTTATTATTATTATTATTATTATTTATTATTATTATTATTATTATTATTATCATTATTATTACTTTATTATTATTATTATTATTAACATTATATTATTATTATTATTATTATTATTATTGTTATTATTATTATTATTATTATTATATTTTTTTTATTATCATTATTATTATTATTATTATTATTATTATCTATTATTATTATTGTTATTATTTTTATATATATATAAAAATTTACTAAGGATGCTATACATTTGCATAAATAAAATGGACACAAAAATACAGGATGTTACAAACAATATGAAAATCGTTATGGATTCTTTCTCTGAATTATACAATGAATATATTAGAATTCATTCACCAAGTTCAAGTACTTCCGAGTCTTCAACTACATCAGTGTTAGGGAAACGAAAAAACTCGGAAGACATAGCATCAAAACCACAATTTAGAAGCAAGTTAAGGGAAAAAATGAAAACACATAAAGTTGAATCTATTGGTGAATTAGACAAATTTTGAAAGAGAGTGTTGAAGAGGATTCTGAGATCTTTGATGTTTTAGAATGGTGGAAAGTTAATAGCCCGAGATTTCCGATTCTATCATTAATGGCTAGAGATTTATTCGCTATCCCCGTCTCAACGGTTGCTTCTGAATCAGTTTTTAGCACAAGTGCCGAATTTTGGATCCATTTAGGAGTTCTTTGACTCCTAGGATTGTCGAGAGTTTGATATGCACTCAAGACTGGCTTCGAGGTGATTCATCTTCAAGCAACAAACTTATTAGTGAAGAAGACTGGGACACAATCCGAGAAATTGATAAAGGTATTTAATGTTATTCATTTATATCTATCTAACAACTTTAATGCTTATTTTGTTTGAATGTTTTTTGTAGCATTGGAAGCGGACGAATGAGTGAAGGATATTAAGAAGTTTATTTTATTATTTTTTATATGTTTTGGTTTGAAACATTAAGACCTTAGTTATTATTTGTCGTTTCTTTTTACTTGATACAATTTGAGATTTTGGTTTGAATCATGATTTCATTACTTTATTAATATGAATTATATTCTTTTTATGAGTTTGGATTTTTGTTGCAATATAAAAAGTTGGTTATGTATTCTACTTTTTAGATGCATGGATTTGTTGATGCTTGAATTACTATTATTTAACCGGTGATAAAATGAGAGCTTAGATAGTTTTTGATAGGTTGAATGTTTTTTAAAATTTTATAGGTTCGAACCAAATAACCCGAATTACAAACCCGATTATACCCGAACCAAATAACCCGAAAACCGATTATACATATTTAAATGGTTTGGTCTTTGGTTTAATTTTCAACATACAAAAACCCGAAGAACCCGACCCGATGAACCCGAAACCCGATTACACAACCCGAACGACACCCCTACTTCAAGATATCCATCTCTAAACATAATGCTTTCAGAACCGGATCGGACATCGAACCGGACGTTTTACTGGTTTGGTGGTCGGACCGGTTGGACCGGATTTAAGAACCGAATGACGTCATAATTATATATATAGTATATTGTATATATAGTTATATATATAATCAAATATAAGTAATATATATATGATTTATATATATATATGTATATATTATAGTTTTATATAAAACTTATCTATATTTGTATATCTAACACACGAATTTATGGTTCAACACCCCATTTTTACCCAAAAGATCATAAAAAATCCGGTTCGAACCGATCTGGTTCCCCGTCCGACCACCGGTTCGGGACGAACAGGCCGGTTCGACCAGACAAAACCAAACTATAGCTGACTAGACCGGCCACCGGACCGATCCCCTGTTGAACCGGTCGGTCCGATCCAGTCGTGAAAACAATGCTAAAACATTTGTTTTAGAGAATGATTTCTAAAATAAAAGAGCCTTAAAATACACATTTACTTGCTATTTTTAAATTTGAAATTACAAAACTTAGAACAGGAAAGGGAGTGGACACATAAGAACTAGCCCCAATATTTGAAGGTTTGGTGAGTGTGCAATTAATTTCATTAAATTCGGGATATATTTTTTTTGAAAGGCATTAAATTCGGGATATATACTAGACATCTTGGACCACCTGCCATGCCCCTTGTTTCACGGTTTATAAAACTTAATTTTTATTTTTATGTAAAAACTTAAATAAAACTGTACAAAAAATTTGTCCTTTGTTTGAAATTGATTCGTTACACGGGCTCTCACTCGGTTTGTAAATGAGTCGAGCCTGAACCAATGACCAAGATAAGCTTGACGAGCAACTCACTTGTTATTAAAGTCTAAATTACAATTTATATAAATTGTAACTTAACAAATTATTTAAGATTGAATCACTATCAGCCCAATATTAGAACAGGCTATAGTCATATGACTATTTTGGCACTTTTAATTGAAAACATAAATAAAAATATTAAGATTATCATAGTTCATGAACTAGGTTTCTTATTCGTAGAGTATTATTCTTTTCACAAATTAAAATAAACAATTTATTAAAAATATTATTATTTTCATTTGTTTTTGTGGGCTTTGTTTTTTCGAGCTGAACTTGAACTTTACATTTCAATGGTTGAGATAAATTAATATATTTGACTTGACTTGGTTTGTACACTGCTAGCTCGGTTTGTTTCCTGTAGATTTATAGGTTTAAATAGTATTACAGTTTGAACAAGATGACGAGAGTGAAATAAGCAAGTTTCGTGTCAAAGATTACTGATTACCATAAATTTCCTATTCATAAACACAACGTTTAATTAATTTATATTTATAAAAAATATAAGTGGTTTTATTTTTGTGTTATATAAATATAAAATATTCTTATTGATACATTATTTTATTTTTTTAATAAGAGTTCATAAGATTTGTAAGATAAATTTACGTCAGCCAACATTTTATAAAATTTAAACTTTTGATCTCTTGATTTTAGTAAATACCAGTTAACCATCATAACGTTCTCTTAGATACATGATAAATACATTATTTCAAATAACAAAGGGAATCGTTATTTAGACACCCTCACATTTTAAATCAACATCCCGGTACCATATGCGTCGCGTATGGGTCCATACGTCGCGTATAGGGTGGGTTGTCGGGGAATGAATTTATTCTCTATACGCAGAGTATGGATCCATACACGGCGTATAGGGAATAAACACATTTCCTGAGAGTTTGTCAGACGCATAAAGCTATACGTCGCGTATGGGGTCATACGCCGCGTATAGGTTCCAATTTTTTTTTCTTAATATGGCTGAGGAGTGTGATGAACCTATACGCCGCGTATGGACCCATACGCGACGTATATGTTATGGTGTTTATTTTTTGTGTTAATTTTACATATATTTTTTTAAAGATCTTTACGTATAAGTTATGTTTTGTAACTTATTAACCGATAATTTTAAACATCAATTAATTAATAAAACATATAAGATAAATTGGAACTGATAATATAAATAACAAAGTTTTAAAATTCATAACAAAATAAAAGTTACAATACTGGTAATAATAAAAAACTACGGCGAGTCTGGGTAATGTCGAGGCGGTGGCAACTCTGGAGGATCAATACCAGCAGCACATGCTCGTGCAATCTCTAGCTGAACGTGCTAATCCATAAAATTCTCAACTCGATCGAGCCGACGACCCTGCTGTCGTAAAGTCGTAGAAATCTCCGGCATAAATGTCTCCATACGTGCAAGCAACCTCACATCTCTATAAATATGTCGAGGAAACTGTGGCTGAGGTGGTTGTTGATGTGCTGGCGGCTGGTCATGCGGCTGCTCGCCGGGTGGTGGCTGATCATGCGGAATATGCTCCGGATGCTGTGGATTGTCAAAGCCGAGCTGCTGAACAGGTGCCGGCTGCCAGATCTCCCCGGGTCGAAGAGAGAATCGTATGCCACCCGAAAACTGACGTATAATACGCATGCCGAATAACGTATGACGATCTAATCTGATCGGCTCGATCGGGGGAGATACCTCAGCAAGATACCGAGGAAGATAACCAAAAGCCCGGACAATCACTGTGATGTACGCGCCGCCGTACACCGCTCCTCGCTACTGGCGATGATAATACGAAGTAAAATACTCCGCCAACATCTCGCCAGGTTGCACCTGGTACCTGTAAGCAAATAATATAAATAAAACAAGTCGGGAATGGTACACCACTCCCGACTCTTGCCACGTCCCGTGATAGATGTGGCGATCATGTGATGCAAGTAACGAATGAGAGGATCTCTAATGTAGTGACCCTGCCCTTAGTCCTCTGAACGGACCTCCGGTAATCTGAGGCCCCCAATCTCTCAATCGAGACTCCTCCATCTCAGTAATAGCCTCGGTGAATAGAGGGGTAACAGTCTCCGGCTCAAAATAAATACCCGAGATAACGACAAACTGCTCAATGGACATCTGATGTGAATGTCCACATAGCATAAACAAAATCTCGGAACGCTCATCGTCCTCCTGCATCTCATCAGGACGAATATAAGTAAAGGTGGATAGAAACTCCACCGTTAGCTCCCGGTAAGAAGTTGAGAACGTGATCTCAAATAAACGACCCCATGGCATATCGTCTCCTATAAATGAAGAATAATACCAAACTTTTGAGCAGCCACTATTCCCGTGTACGGTATTATCATCCAATGTTCTTCTAGTGTAGGTTTCACACCTTGCCAATCTATGGTATGACGTAAGTCGTTATACTGTCCGGGGTACAAAGTATCGAAAACTTCTCTGTAATCCAACTCAAGTATGTCCAACTCTTCTAAAAGTTGTTTCCGCAAATACATCCACTTATTTTCACCAAACCCTAAGCCTAAAGCTATAGATCGAAAACCACAATTCCCTATCGGTTCGGACATCTCGTATACGTGAAATATACTGATGAAAGATTGATTGAATCCAAATTTTTAACCTGTTTATATTGTTTAATTAGTGATCTCCGACAATCGATGAAAACTCATTAGTACTTTGTGATACTTTAGAAGACGTTGAACGACTACATTGTATGGCGGGCTTCTGAGACTTTACAGCTGAAGCTGTTCTTCCGATAAACGAGCTATGTCTCGGTATGTCGCACATACTTTGTTGAGTGTCATACTTTTATTGTTGAACCTTTAACGTTGGACGACCGCGAATATATGTTTGAACAACATGCGCTTTTTTGTTATTTTTCTATGGATACACAATTTTTTTATTTTTTCCATTAAACTAAATTTTATAGCGGTGGGTTGTGTCACTATTTGTTTTTTCACGGGTTTCATTTCTTTTTCAACATCGACTTTTTCATCCACCATATATGATGGTTTAATTTTATCAAATTTCGTCCATAATACGTCAATTGCAGAGCGGCTATTATGGAGCGGCTATTACCAGAATTTCATATTTTTCCAGTCGACAAGCACAAGGCAAGCCACAACTAGTGAAAAGATGACAACCACACGTTGCATTTGCAGAGCGCATCACATGCAATTTAGTGTTTTCGGCAACTAATAAATCAAGAGCTTTGTGTGAAACCTTGCCTCGTAAGTAATCAAATAGTGAAAGTTTATGATGATTCATGATTTTTGTTTTGTTTGTCTCTAAGCTTTCTTTTAAATTTACCTCTTGTGCGTTCACCAATTGATCTACAAACTCTACAAGTCTATCCAGTGAGCTATTTGTTAATTTAAGATATCTTTTTAAACATTTCTTGATACAAACATTTCTTTATAACTCTCTAAACAGTATTTGTTTATACATGACAGTACTTCTTAAAATATAATAAAACATAATTAAATTATTGTATGTATGTATGTAACGAAAAACTTACTTTCTCGATTCGCTTCAACTAGTCGTTCGTAAAGAAGGTTATAGTTATATTCGTAAATCTCCGGCATGGGAGACTCACACAAACGTGCCCATGCATATTTAAACTTTCTCCAGCCATCTTTCGTAAAACTTGATTTACAGTGTTTCGTGATATTTTCATCAATATGCCACCTGCATAAATATTTCGAAGCATTCGGAAATACTTTAACACATGCGTTCATTAAAGCAAGATCTCTGTCTGTTATTATGACATGCGACTCAATACACTTGTTTAACGTATCTTTCAATCTATTAAGCACCCATTCAAAATTATCTTCCCGTTCTTTGCTAATAAACGTATGAGCAACACAAAATGTCTTGTGTGTGGAGGTCACACCAACAATCTGAACAAATGAAAGTTTGTACATGTTTGTTTTATATGTAGCGTCTATCATCAGCACGTGCGGAAATGCACGCCAAGTGTCGTATGATTTAGGATGATAAAAAATATATCTTCTATGACATTTGTATCGGGATCTTCTCGGGTGTAATAAACGTACCTTTTAGAAGATAAAAGGTTTTCTAAAACTTGCATTGGTGTTTCAACGATTTTTTTCACTTCTTATCTTATATTGAGCGTTGTATACGTCTCTGGTTATTGACGCGTTTTTAGGATTTTGTTTTTGTATAGCTAATAAGATGCTACGAGGCTCCATGTTCTGATCAGTAAGCTGCTCCACCAAAACACTTATGATTTTGTTTTTGATGCGTTATTAATAAACATACCTTTTAGAAGATAAGATTTTGTTTTTTATGGCCCTGTACGCCACGTATGGGCTTGCCACGTTTACCTTGTATGACGCCATACGCTGCGTATATTCGTACATGGTCCAAAACACTTTAAAAGTACGTCTGACAACTATACGTGACGTATGGGTCCACACGTCACGTGTAGTTGGGACGCCCAAGTCTTGAGCGCATGACAACTATACGTGGCGTATGGTCCCATACGCCACGTATAGTGCTCTACCATACGCCACGTATAGTGCTCATGCACCCCAAGACTTAGGCGCATGAGCACTATATGTTACGTATGGGTCCATACGCCCACTATAGTGGTCATGAGCCTAAGTCTTGGGCGCATGAGCACAATACGTGGCGTATGGGCCCATACGTCACGTATAGTGCTCATGCGCCCAAGACTTCTGCGCATAAATTAGGCGCATGACCTTTGTTTAGGCGCATGACCTTTGTTCAGGCGCATGATCACTGTTTAGGCGCATGACCTTTTTTCAGGCGCATGATCACTGTTTACGCGCATGACTTGGAAAGAAAATAGGGTTACGTGGGTCAACTATTTCTTCAAAATAATTTTTAGGTAAACTATAACTCTTACTTCATTTATATACATACTTACGTACACATAAATGTCTTGATTACTTAATAATCATTTCAACTAACTCGGGTTCCACTGTATTAGTCGGTTATAATAAAAATCTTGAAAATTATCCAGTTTAATCGTAACCGACTAACACCGATGGAACCCGTGTCAGTTGAAACGATTCTTAAGCATCCAATTCAGATATATGTATGTATGTATGTAAACACTTACTGAAGTAAGAATATATAATATAACCGAGTAAATTATTTGTGAGAAGAAAATGTTTAACCACATAACCCAAATTTCTTGCGATCTTAAATCGAACCATCAATCACGAACGAATGAATTTGAGATTTCGAACCTTTATGTTTTTTTAGATGAGCGAATGCGTTGCCTCCCTTTATATACACAACGAAGATGGACCTATACGGGGCGTATAGGACCATACGCCACGTATAGGTCTGTGTCGTATATGACAAGTGGGTAGGTCCCCGACTGCTCCACCGACAACTATACGCGGCGTATGGGCCCACACGTCGCATAGCTGTCGGTGGAGCAGTGAGGACCTACCCACTTGTCATATACGACACAGACCTATACGTGGCGTATGGTCCTATATGTAACATCCTGTATTTTACGTTAATTAAAAGTTAACGTCGTTTAATCTTGTAAGGACTATTGTTACCTAATATGAAACTTGTGGGTTACTTACGACTATTTTCTTAATTATTTATTTATTTTTTTTGAAACTTAATAATATTAATTATTACCTAGTAAATAATAATAATAATAATAATAATAATAATAATAATTATTATTATTATTATTATTATTATTATTATTATTTATTATTATTATTATAATAATAATAATAATAATAATAATAATAATAATAATTATTATTATTATAATAATAATAATAATAATAGTAACATTAAGCATAAGTTATAAAATAATAATAATAGTAATTTATAAAAATTACTAAGTTTAGAAATATAAAAACTTGAAATGAATAAAGTTAAAGGGGGTTTATTGTCAACATAGAAACTTTAATAACAAGGTTTGGGCATAAAATAATAAGGGACTGAAAGTTGAGGGACCATTTGTGTAATTCTGGAAACCCAACCCCACCCACCTTCTTCTTCCCTCGATTCCTTCCACGAATTCGGCCACTTTTCCTCCATTATTGTCCACTTACTTCAATAATAATTCAAATTAATCAAACACGATCGATCATATATCTGTATTTAATCGATCTTCATCCTCAATTTTACTTGAAACAAACTTAAAAACACCCCACTTCATCATCTTCACCTCGCGACCTGCAACTATACGGTTCGACTACTTCTGGACTTTTCAAGTCCAAATTGATTGAGAGTTATAGTTCGTGATGGTGATCCGAAGCTTCTCACAAGAGGAATTTGATTATCAAAAACATCTGCATCTTGAATCGGCATCAACGTAGTCGCGACTGTTCTTCTACATGTTCATCATCGAATCTATCTTCAATTGGGTAATTAAATACATGTACATGCTCGATTTTAGATGGGGATCAAAAGCCCCATGAATGTTCTCGTTAACATACCTGTTTGGATGGTCAATTGGATCAAATCGAATTCTAGGGTTCATGGGAAATGGGGGCACCTTGTTAAATCAGTTTAAAAGAATTTGGGACGGGTTTCTCTCGCGGCTGTAAGCCTTGGTTTGCTGGTTCTGCGCTCACATTCTAAACAGGAGGTCCCGGGTTCGAACCGGGCAACCTCACATATTTATTTTAAAGGCTTTTTGGCCTACAAAAATTTATAGAAAATTTTCTAAAAATTATAAAAAAGAAGTTTTGTAATATTTATCATTTTAAGGTCATTTAATACATTTCTGTAAAAATTGTTTTCTTAAATAATTAGATAATTTTATGAAATAAAAGTTTTATTTGGGATATCTTATTAAAACTACAAAGTTTACAAATGAATATAAATTGTGAATAAAACATCCTATTAAGTGTTGTTCTTGAATGTAAAATGGATTATAAATAATGATTAATAATATTTTTTATAAAATGTTATATTTTTATATACATAACTTCAAATAAAATGTTTTAAAAATAACATTGATTAAATTGTATTTAGTTTATTTAGTTATAAAACTTTATTTCAACTTTTTATATATATATATATATATATATATATATATATATATATATATATTAGGTATTATAAAATGTTATTTTTATATACATAACTTTATATAAATGTAACAAATATCTTGGACGTTAATGAACATAATTTTAATTTGTTAGAAAATTTGAAAAGCCCTAAACACCAAGTTGAACCCTAGTACTCGTTGATTCGTTAAACTTATATAATTAAACTTTAATCTTGTAAAAATATATGTATAACTAGGTGCCTTGTGACGGTTTACTTTGGAACAACGCTTGTCATTATACTCATTAATCATCAGATATATACTTATCTGTCAAGTGAGTTTTCCTTGCCCCTTTCTACTTTATTTCACACTATTTTGGGGTGAAACATGATACTTATACATCATACACTTGTAAACGTTTGAGACTTGTAAAGAACTTGCAATTCATCTTTATATTTTGTCATGGTTATTTGTGATTTGTAAGTGATTATATGAGATACATAGTTTGTTATTATCATTAACTATTGCTAGCCTGACGACGTCTTAGATCTTTGGGCCTGACAAGCCTATTTGGTGGTAAAGTCGATGTATTGCCGACTCCTAGGAGCCGTATGCTTGTGCACTAGGGAACCAAATACACTTAGCCAATCTTATATACTTGTAATCCAGTCGAGGTTTGGTTGTAAAGATATGTGTTCTATAACCTTACTAGCTTATAACCTATGACATGAATTGCTACTTGTAATCTTTTCATATTATGTATGAAAACCTTGAAAACTCACCAACTATTTTTAGTTGACCATTTATTTTTATCATGTTTCAGGAAAACCCCCAAGTTAGAAGAGAACTTTTAAAGCTTGCAATAATCTAGGATTTGGACCTAGTCAATGGAATAAAGAATTATGCTTTTGATACGTTATGTTTGAACTTATTGCATGTTTGAGACTTATGTTTGTAATTTCTTTTGAAACTATTAATTTGAATATTTACATTTAAATATAGCGTTATGTGGTTGTGAACAATCGTAACTCTCACACCTCGACGATTCCGCCGTCGAGGTTGGGGTGCGACACTATACACCCCGTATAGGTCGACTGATGTGACGTGGAATGTCAAGTATTAATGGCGTATTAATATCACATTAATGGTCGATACCTGTACGCCGAGCATAGGTCGCGTATGAACCCATACACGGCGTATAGGTGGGTGTCAATTTAAAAGGTTTGGTGTCCATTTATTATGACCCATAACAAATTGGCGAGCAATAAAGGTTGGGTCCCTTTATTTAGACACCCCTTAATTTTAAATCAACACCCCTGTACCCTATACGCCGCGTATGGGTCCATACGCGGCGTATAGGGTACATTGTTGATTTAACGTTTTATACCCTATACGGCGCGTATGGGTCCATACGCGGCGTATAGGGTATGTTGTTGATTTGACGTTTTATACCCTATACTCGGCGTATGGGACCATACGCGGCGTATAGGGTTTGACATTTTATACCCATACGTGACTTATGACCCATACGTGAAAGAGCTATACGCCGCGTATGGAACCATACGCGGCGTATAGCTTATATATTTATTTTTTTTTTAATTTTTTGAGTTTTTATTTTAATATATACATAATTTGAATTAAAATTATTTAAACAATACAATACGAATACAATAATAAAATTAAAATTAAAATATATAATTCGCATATTACAAATTATAAATTAAAATAAATTTATATAAGCCGGGGGTTCTCGGTTATTCTCTATTATTGCGTTGTATTCCGAGATACGAATCCTATACATAATCTCCCATTCTGCAGCACGTACGCTTCGGTTAAGAATCCAAAGATTACTTAATGTTGGCATGGATAATCTCCTTCTAACTTAACGTGGACGAAATGATTGTTGTTGACATGAACAATCGACACGACATGATGAGGCATGACAGTTTTCGGATCAGCCCATAATGGGAAAAATGTTTGACAACCATTATTGCTTAGTAAATGAAGAATAACCCCAAACTTTTGAGCAACCACTAATCCCGTATACGGCATTATCATCCAATGTTCTTCTGGTGCAGGTTCCACACTTTGCCAATCGATGGTGTGACGTAATTCGTTATACTGTCCGGGGTACAAAGTATCGAAAACTTCTCTGTACTCCAATTCATGTCTGTCCAACTCTTCTAAAAGCTGTGTCCGCACATACATCCACTTATTTTCGTCAAACCCTAAGCCTAAAGCTATTGATCGAAAACCACAATTCCCATCGGGTCGGACATCTCGTATACGTGAAATATACTGATGAAAGATTGACGGAATCCAATTTTTTAACCTGTTTATATTGTTTAATTGGTGATCTCCGACAATCGAAGAAAACTCATTAGTACCCCGTGATACTTTAGATGACGTTGAACGACTACGTTGCATGGCAGGCTTCTGGGGCTTTACAGTTGAACTTGTTCTTTCGGAAATGTGAGACGCAATAAACGAGCTATGTCTCGGCATGTCGCACGTACTTTGTTGAGTGTCGTACTTTTGTTGTTGAACCTTTAACGTTGGACGACCGCGAATATCTGTTTGAACAACAGGCGCTTTTTTGTTATTTTTCCATGGATACACAATTTTTTTATTTTTTCCACCAAACTAAATTTTACAGCTGCGGGTTGTGTCATTATTGTTGTTTCACCCGTTCCATTTCTTCTTCAACATCAACTTTTTCATCCACCGTATATGATGGCTTAATGTTATCAAGCTTCGTCCAAATACGTCAATTGCATCTAATGGAATTTTAGTGCCTGCATTATAAAGTATAAATTAATACATAATTTGTCACTTTAATAGAAAAATGATAATGATGGAGCGACTATTACCAGAATGTTCATATTTTTCCAGCCGACAAGCACAAGGCAAGCCACAACTAGTGAAAAGATGACAACCACATGTTGCATTTGCAGAGCGCATCACATGCAATTTAGTGTTTTCGGCAACTAATAAATCAAGAGCTATGTGTGAAACCTTGCCTCTTAAGTAATCAAATAGCGGAAGTTTATGATGATTCATGGTTTTAATTTTGCTTGTCTCAAAGCTTTCTTTTAAATTTACCTCTTGTGCGTTCACCAATTGATCTACAAACTCCACAAGTCTATCCAGTGAGCTATTTGTTGATTTAAGATATCTTTTAAATTTGCATGTTGACTCTCCACCCTATTTGTTGTGCGTTGGCCAAAATTGCGGTTCAAGTTAGTCCAGGCTGATACAAACATTTCTTTGTAACTCTCTAACCAGTTTCTGTTTATATATGACAATACCTCTGAAAATATAATAAAACATAATTAAATTATATATTGAAAATATAATAAAACATAATTAAAATATAATAAAAACTTACTTTCTCGATTCGCTTCAACTAATCGTTCGTAAAGAAGGTTATAGTTATACTCGTAAATCTCCGCCGTGGGAGACTCACACAAACGTGCCCATACATATTTAAACTTTCTCCAGTCATCTTTTGTAAAACTTGCTTTACAGTGTTTCGTGATATTTTCATCAATATGCCACCTGCATAAACACTTTGAAGCATTCGGAAACACTTTAACACATGCGTTCATTAAAGCGAGATCTCTGTCTGTTATTATGACGCGCGGCTCCATACACTTGCTTAACGTATCTTTCAATCTATTAAGCACCCATTCAAAATTATCTTCCGTTCTTTGCTAATAAACGCATGAGCAACACAAAATGTCTTGTGTGTGGAGGTCACACCAACAATCTGAACAAACGGAAGCTTGTACATGTTTGTTTTATATGTAGCGTCTATCATCAGCACGTGCGGAAATGCACGCCAAGTGTCGTATGATTTAGGATGACAAAAAAATATATCTTCTACGACATTAGTATCGGGATCTTCTCGGGTGTAATAAACATACCTTTTAATAGAAAAAGGAAGGAAAATTGATGTTGTTAAGTGAGGATACAAATACGAGTTAGGCTTCATTTTAATTAAGTCTATTGAAAAAAAAACCTCGGGTGTAATAAACGTACCTTTTAATAGATAAAAGGTTTTCTAAGACTTGCATTGGTGTTTCACCGACTTTTCTTTCACTTCTTATCTTATATTAAGCGTTGTATACGTCTCTGGTTATTGATGCGTTATTAGGATTTTGCTTTTTAATAGCTGATAAGATGCTACGAGGCTCCATGTTCTGATCAGTAAGCTGCTCCACCAAATTGTATTCGTTTTAAGAAAACCTTCTTACAAAAGGATGCCCCTCCATATGTTGAGCAGGATCATGGTTATGTTCGTCACTTCGCACCTCTAATTTCCACGAACGACGTTTGTTGTCGTATATCCCTACTAATTTAAAAGGACATCCGATTTTTTTGCTACCAGATCGTCTAACTGTTGCTTTACTTTTGTGTTCGCCCGCACGATCACAGATAAGCCATACCTTTACGACCTGACCTTCTTTTTTCTTTGATCTTCGTGTAATAATAACGTAACCATTATCACGTCCTCTATTAACAGCCCAACAGACTAGCTCATCGAGAGATCAAAAATTTTGAGATGTTTCAAACGATACTTTTGTCGTTTGTTTTTCATCACTCGAGAGTATATTATTTTGTTGCGTGTCGTAAGTTGACTCTCGGCAAAACTCAACTTCATCATCAGGAACATACGATTGGTTTAAATCTGGCAGTCCTGTCTCGTAAGCAGATTGAACGTACGCATCATCTTGATTACTATCCACCACGAACGAATATTCATTTGAATATTCATTTGAATATTCACCAAACAAATAGTTACCGTCCCAAAACGACATACCGAACGAATAAAAAGTGTGATATTTTGAGAGAGAAATACGTTTGGGATTTACAGGAATCGAAAGCATATCGAAAGTGTTATCGAAATCGTTGTTATATAGGTGAAAACGAATCTTGGGTCATGTCATATCGAAATAATTAATACGTGGCGTATGGGTCCATACGCCACGTATAGGCTCCTATACGCAGCGTATGGGCCTATACGCTACGTATAGGCTTGCCACTTCTTCCACGTATGGTACCTATACGCTGCGTATATTCGTACATGGTACAAAAACGCTTTATAGTACGTCTGACAACTATACGTAGCGTATGGGTCTATACGCCACGTATAGCGGCCTATACGCAGCGTATGGTTCTATACTCTGCGTATAGTCTTGCCACGTTTGCCCCGTATGAGCCCATACGTTGCTTGTAATCGTACATGGTACAAAAAGTACATCTGACACCACCTATACGTGGCGTATGGAGCCATACGCCACGTATAGTGCAAAAGAATTGGTCGCATGAGCACTATACGTGGTCGCAAGAGCACTGTAGTGGTCGCATGAGCACCAATTATTTTGTACTATACGTGGCGTATGGAGCCATACGCCACGTATAGTACAAAATAATTGGTCGCATTAGCACTATACGTGGTCGCAAGAGCACTGTAGTGGAGGAGCTATACACCGCGTATGGGACTATACGCGGCGTATAGTTTATATATGTATGTTTTTTTTAATTTTTGAGTTTTAATATATATATATAATTTGAATTAAAATTATTTATGTATGTATGTATGTATGTATGTGTGTATGTCTGTATGTATGTGCGTATGTATGTATTTGTGTATGTATGTATGTATGTATGTATGTATGTATGTATGTATGTATGTATGTATGTATGTATGTATGTATGTCTGTATGTATGTATGTATGTATGTATGTATGTATGTATGTATGTCTGTATGTATGTATGTATGTATGTATGTATGTATGTATGTATGTATGTCTGTATGTATGTATGTATGTATGTCTGTATGTATGTATGTATGTATGTCTGTATGTCTGTATGTATGTATGTATGTATGTATGTATGTATGTCTGTATGTATGTATGTATGTTTGTATGTCTGTATGTCTGTATGTATGTATGTATGTATGTATGTATGTATGTATGTATGTATGTATGTATGTATGTATGTATGTCTGTATGTCTGTATGTCTGTATGTCTGTATGTATGTATGTATGTATGTATGTATTTGTGTATGTATGTATGTATGTATGTGTGTATGTATGTATGTATGTATGTATGTATGTCTGTATGTATGTATGTATGTATGTATGTATGTCTGTATGTATGTATGTATGTCTGTATGTATGTATGTATGTATGTATGTATGTATGTATGTATGTATGTATGTATGTATGTATGTATGTATGTATGTATGTATGTATGTATGTATGTATGTATGTATGTATGTATGTATGTATGTATGTATGTATGTATGTATGTATGTATGTATGTATGTATGTATGTATGTCTGTATGTATGTATGTATGTATGTCTGTATGTATGTATGTATGTATGTATGTATGTCTGTATGTCTGTATATATTTACAAAGATAAACATAAACTGATAATAAACATAAAAGATAAACATAAACTGATAATATATTTACAAAGTTTTTAAATTACATAACAAAATAAAAATTACAATACAAAACTACGGGGAGTCAGGGTAATCTCGAGGCGGTGGCAACGGCGGAGGATCAGTACCAGAACGCCGCGCCATCTCTGACTGAACCTGCCACTCCATCAGATCCTCAACGCGATCGAGCCGTCGACTCTGCTGCCGTAAGCTCCTAGACATATCCTGCAACAATGTCTCCACACGTGCAGGCAGCCTCACCTCTCTATAAATATGTCGCGGGATCTGAGGCTGAGGAGGCGGCTGATGTGGCTGAGGAGGCGGCTGATCATGTGGCTGCTCGTCGGGTGGTGGCTGATCATGCGGCTGCCCGTGCTGCTGCAGTGGATCGACAATGCCGAGCTGCTGAACTGGTGCCGGCTGCCAGATCTCCCCGGGTCGAAGAGAGAATCGTATGCCAACCGGAAACTGGCGTATAATACGCATGCCGAATAGCGTACGACGATCTAATCTCACCGGCTCGATCGGCGGAGACACGTCACCAAGATGCCGAGGAAGATAACCTAAAGATCGGGCAATCAACGTGATGTACGCGCCGCCGTACACCGCTCCTCGCTCCTGGCGATGATAATACGAAGCAAAATACTCCGCCAAACACCTCGCCAGGTTACACCTGGTCCCCGTAATCAAACAGTATAAGTAAAATAAGTCGGGAATGGTACACCACTCCCGACTCTTGCCACGTCCCGTGATGGACGTGGCGATCATCCGATGCAGATAACGGATGAGAGGATCTCGAATGCCGGTGACCCTGCCCTTAGTCCTCTGAAACGGACCTCCGGCAATCTCAGGCCACCACTCTCTCAATGTGCCCTCCTCCATCTCAGTAATACCCTCAGTGAACAGAGGGGTAACAGTCTCCGGCTCATAATAAAGCCCCGAGACAACTGCAAACTGCTCAATGGACATCTGATGTGCATGTCCACAAAGCGTAAAAGAAATCTCCGATCGCTCATCGTCCTCCACCATCTCATCTGGACGAATATATGTAAATGTGGATAAAAACTCCACTACCAGCTCACGGTGGGACGGTAAGAATGCGATCTCAAAAAGACGTCTCCACGGCGTATCGTCTCCGATAATAGCAGCAAGACGATCGCGCTCTCCCAACTCAGCCATCACCTCCCAATCTACGGCCTTTTGATGACCGATCTTCATCCGAATAAATTTTGAGCACTTAGCGTGCTCAACGGAACCGGCATCAAACTGCAGCCAAGGATGCTCGGCAATATGGTCAACAACGTCAGCCTCAGTCTCAGAATCGGAAGACATATCTGCACAGGTGAACAAATAGGTCAAAAACAACGTATACGTATCTATATATATATACACATATACATATATATATGTATATGTTATATGTATATGTATATGTATATGTATATGTATATGTATATGTATATGTATATGTATATGTATATGTATATGTATATGTATATGTATATGTATATGTATATGTATATGTATAGGTATACGTATAGGTATACGTATACGTATACGTATATGTATACGTATACGTATACGTATATGTATATGTATATGTATATGTATATGTATATGTATATGTATATGTATATGTATATGTATATGTATATGTATATGTATATGTATATGTATATGTATATGTATATGTATATGTATATGTATATGTATATGTATATGTATATGTATACACATAAACATATACATGTTATATGTATATATGTACATATACATATATGTATATGTATATGTGTATATACATATATATGTATATGTATATGTATATGTATATGTATATGTATATGTATATGTATATGTATATGTATATGTATATGTATATGTATATGTATATGTATATGTATATGTATATGTATATGTATATGTATATGTATATGTATATGTATATGTATATGTATATGTATATGTATATGTATATGTATATGTATATGTATATGTATATGTATATGTATATGTATATGTATATGTATATGTATATGTATATGTATATGTATATGTATATGTATATGTATATGTATATGTATATGTATATGTATATGTATATGTATATGTATATGTATATGTATATGTATATGTATATGTATATGTATATGTATATGTATATGTATATGTATATGTATATGTATATGTATATGTATATGTATATGTATATGTATATGTATATGTATATGCGTATATACATATATATGTATTTGTGTATATATATTTACCCTATACGCCGCGTATAGGGCTATACGCCACGTATAGGGTTCCAGCGTATGGGTCACAGGGCAACGTATAGGTCGAATCCGACCCTATACGCCGCGTATAGGACTATACGCGGCGTATAGGGGACCCACGTATGGCCCACAAGTCGCGTATTGCAACACCCTATACGCCGCGTATATATCTATACGCCGCGTATAGGGTACACACCAATGTGTCTTCGTCCCCAACCAAAGAACTATACGCTGCGTATAGCCCTATACGCGGGGCTGTACCGGCGTATAGTTCTTTATTCCAGTTTTAAATCACGCATTTTGGGGCATAAAACACTACTTTAACGTTTAAATCAATGAACGATTAACATAATAATGATGTATGAACAATAATACGTACCTGGATGTTGAAAAATCGAAGATCAATAAGTGTAGTATAGTGCTATACGAGAGTGTTTTTTTTTAAGTGTGTGTAAAAAATGAGAAAATTTGAAAGATATAGTGTACCGAGGATCTATACGCCGCGTATGGGCCCATACGCGGCGTATAGCTTATCTTCTTTTTTAAATCGACACCGACCTATACGTGGCGTATGGGCCTATACGCCCCGTATAGGTGAACTGATGTGACGTCGGTTGTCAGTCATTAATGTCGCATTAATAGTCGTACCCTATACGCCGGCATGGGCCGCGTATGGACCCATACGCGGCGTATAGAGGGGGTGTCGATTTAAGATTTTGGGTGTCCCTTTATTAGCACCCTAAAGGTTTAATGGTCTGCAACATCTACGATATGTGTGGAATAGGTTTTTTATTATTCTATTTTTTCCTCTAACAACTTAATCTTATTTTATCTTACTATTATAATATATAAACATCTTTTTTGCCACATGTAAGTTTTTAAATCATTTTTAACCACATGACAGGTTTTGAATTAGTCTACATTGTTTTCTAAATCAACATATTAATTTAAATAATAAATAAAAATATGTTTTCTTCTTTATCTTTAGATCATAACTAATAATGATTTATTTTCAAGCTATCTACAATTTTAACAAAAACATGAAATTCAATTCTAAAAACTCAAATAATTTTTTCTAATTTAATTACTACTCATGATATTCTGTTAATTTTTTTTTTCATTTATTTGTATATTCTTATTATTGTAATATACAAACGTCTTTTATATCACATATCATTTTTTAAAACCATAAATAATCACATGACATGGTTTGAATTAGTCTACACTGCTTCCTAAAATATCTACCTTCTTTATATCTAAATCATAACTAACAATGGATTTCATTTTCAGCTATTCACAATTTTAACATAAACATGAAATTCAATTCTAAAAACTCAAAGAATTTTATTACCATTTAATTACTAATCATGATATTCCGTTAAACTTTTTGTTTTTATTTATTTATATATTCTTGAATTTTAAATCATTACATTTGATTTAATTTTAACTCCAAATCATATTCATAAATTTATGAGGTTTTTAACTTTTTGGTAAAACAATAACTCGGAAATTCATAAATTTATGAGGTTTTTAACTTTTTGGTAAAACAATAACTCGGAAATCATTTTAAAAACGATGAAAGCTTTATTTGATTTTTTTTATTTTTAACAAAGCAGTTTCTACTTTTATGGATTGTGAATTTTAATTTCTACTTTTGGAAGAGTCCAGTGTTTTAATAAATTGTTTAATACTCTATCTCTTTTTCTCTATTTAATGAAATGATATCTACTGAACTTCGTATCATATTATTTTATGCACATTTTTATGTAGTCAGATAAGATAATCATACTGAACAACCTTGATATTAAAGTTTAAGACCTCACCATTAACGTTCATATAATACGATTTTAAATTCAACAAAGTAACCAAAACTTTAATGAAACCTATTATGTTGAAATGATAGTTGTTGATTAATAAGTTTTTTATTTCCATCAAATATATTTTTTAGCAGTTATCATAACTTTTTATTAATTATAACTCATTACTTATAAATATTTTTAATAGTACCCTTGTGCATGCAACTTACTTGAGTAGGTTTTTTAAACAATTAGTGTGTTATAATATTAGTCGTCCTATTACCGAGTAAAGCATTTAGTATTTTTCCTACTATCAGTAATAACATTAAATACTTTTGAGTATGTTAACAGTCCATAAAAGATTTATATATTTTACTATCAGTAATATTAGCACCCTTGTGCATGCAACTTACTTGAGTAGGTTTTTTGAAACAATGAGTGTGTTATAATATTAGTTGTCCTATTATCGAGTAAAGCATTTAGTATTATTCCTACTATCAGTAATAACATTAAATACTTTTGATCGAGTCCGGGGGTCTTTTTGAAAGCGGTCTCTCTACCTACCCAGATAGAGGAAAGACTTGTCACTACCTACCCCCAGACCCTGCTCTGAGTGGGATATACTGAGTTTGTTTGTTTGTTTGTTATATTTTACGATACCAAACTGTAAAACACAATGAGAGTTTTAGGTTGTTTCATGGACTTTTTCTGTTTAAATCCATGTGGAATGATGTGTGTCTTTTATGATACCAAATTGTAGAGATGGTGTGTTTCTTTTTTTGTTTCAAAATGCTATACATGTTGCTAAAAATGCTATACATGTTGCTAAAAGGTTATATACATAGGTAATTTATATATTAAAGCATATATAACCTTATTTATAGCTATATTTTGAGTAGAAGAACTAAAAATCTATAAGATATATCAAAAATATATAAATGTTTAGCGCTTCGCGTGCGAAAAGCCCGCTATTGTAGCGCTTTGGTTTTAGACATTGTTGTCTCGATTTGTTACTCGCTTTTTAAATTCAAGTTACTAATAGAATAATAAATGTTGCATGTAATGAAGTATTCAACATTTGTAAAATATTTTTATATAATGATATTAATTTAAGTCTATAACTTTTATCTCAATTTTATTAAGTTTAAACTTTTTTTTCTTCTCCATTCTGCGTATCACATGAGTTTATAAACTAGTGACATATATAAAAAGACTATCCGACTTTTAAGAAACAAACTTAACCAAAAAAAACAAAAAAAAACATTACAATACTAATGGGGTGTTTGATTTCGGCTGACCCGGCTGACTGGCTGAGTCGGTCAGCCGGTTAGCCTGTTTGATGTGCGTAAAACTCGAGCTGACCAGGTCAAAACATCCGATCCAGACCTAAAATTTTCAAATGCTGACCCGGCCAATCGCCTGCGCCCCCCTTCACCTGCGCCGCTCCCCCTTCTCCTCCACCCACAACAACGCGGATGGCCGGTGATTTTGGGGCTGGATTTGACGGCGGTGACGGCGAGAGCCATGGTGGTGGTGGTGGAGTGGTGTCTTTGCGGTGGTGATTGGCGGTGGTGGAGTGCTGTGGATGAAAAGAAGGAAATATGCGTTTTTTTTTTATCCGTCAAAGGAAATATTATTACGTAAGTACTGAATCGATTTGGTTATAGTCAGATACTGAATCAAACAGTCAAGTTTCAGTCAGATGCAGACTTAGTCAGAACTTCTAACTGGGTCAACTTCTGACTTGGTCAGATCTTACTGAGTCAATATAATCAAACGACCCTAAAACTAGGTTTTGCAACCATACAAACTAACTAATGTTAACCTTACCGTTCTTATTAATATACCACAAATACAAGGAATAAACTATAAAATAAAAAACGTTTTCTCCCACCTTTACGTCTTTAGATTGAAGTTTTACTTTTGCCAAGTATTGTTCGCATTTTGTTTCTATTTGCTGCCGTATTTCTAGCCAAAGTTGTGTTTGTAAATATACTTTTTATAGTGAGGGTGAAGAATTTGATCTCTCAAACAGGTGATTATAAGGGGATTTCACAAATTACTGTAAAATAGTTGGTTTTCTAAGAAGGTTAACGTTTTAATTGGGGTGCTTTCCTCCGTAGAAATATTTTGGCACTTCCTTTTATTTGTAACTTATGTGGTAAGATAGATTATAATGATTGGATAAACACCGTTAGAAACATTTAAGAACTCATAAATATCTTAAAAATTACGAGAAGCAATATCGATTATTTATATTTATCAATTTTATATTTTTAAATACAATTATATATGTTTATGTACGTCAAAGACCGTTAAAATAACACAAAAACCTATCAATCTAATGTTTGCATATGTTTTTATTTTTTATCCTTTTATATACATATGTGTTGATATTATACTTACATATGGCTTACACATTTATAATTTATAATTCGTTCATTGTTTTCATAATTCATTTTTGTAATTCGTTGCTCTTTGAATATGTGCAGATACTTTTTATTCCTTTATATGCATATGTGTAGATATTTTTTTATCCCTTTATATACATATGTGAAGTCAAGCAAACAACGATGGTAATATTAAAATCTTTAATTCACTTTTTTTAATTCGTTGCTCTTTGAAATTTTTACTTATGTTGTGTGTGATTAATAAGCGACTCATAATTCATTTTCTGGTTTTCGCAATGATATAAACAATTTAAAGAATCACAGGTAATCTTCAAGTTCTTGTTTCTTATTGATTTTTTAGTATTTATTTGTGTGAGTAGTTTATAAATTATTTGCGTGTATTTTTGGTGATTATTGTTGATTTTCTAATGTGAGGGGGCACATAACTGGTTAACTGTACATTTAGAATATAATTAGTGTAAATGACAATATGCGTGCAAATTTTTTAACAAAATAACATTATATGTAATTATTAAAACTAAATGACATACAATGTGATTTCATATATTACTAAACTATGTTAATCCCCGTGTATTACACGAATTGAATAAATAAAATATTAAATAATTAGTAATAAAAATTTATGCATTATAAAATCATGCTTAAATATAAAATATGATTATAATTACGCATAAGTAGCCACTTTAAGTAAACAAACAATGATTCACTTTTCTTACACTTTTATTTTATAAAATAACTATGATTTTTAAATATTTTATTTTAAGAAAAATAAATTAAAAAATAGTTCGTTGTATTCTGTATTTTAAAAAACTATTGTTTTTAAAAAGTGTGCTTTTAATAAAAATATAGGTTTTTAATTTATTAAGTTATATATTTTTTAATTTAAAAATTGTATGAGTAATATTATGTATTCAATATTATATTAATAATATAAAAAATGAGAAAATTAGTATGATGAGTTTTACAATCGTGTCGTGTTGTTTTAGTTTTTTTTAGATAGATCGATCGATCGATAGGCTAAAAACTCATTCATTAAACAGATTATAATTAGTAATAAACACAAATATTTACAGTATAATATTTTAATATAAAATATAATTAAAATATATATACGTAATAGTTGAAGAAATAAAATAATTATACCATTTTAAACCCTTTTATCTAAATACTTTATTTTTAAACATTCATTTTAAGATTTTTTATAAAAAAATATTTTTATATAAATTCAGTTTTTTAATAACTCTGGTTTGTAATTATTATGGTTGTTTTATTAAGACTGTCTTTTAAAAAAATTACCTTTTTATGATTTTTTTAAAATAAAACAATTTAAAGTATTTTGTTTAAAAAGGTTTACTGTTTTAGAAAATTTCATATTATATAATTTTTTTTACTATTTTGAATTTTAATCAAAAGATGTGATTTTTAATTTTCTTAGCAAATCTATTTTTAAAAAAGATAGTTTGATTATAAAAAAATCTAGATAAGAGAGAGAAATATAACAATAAACTGTTTAATGAATGAGTTTTAGTAAGAGAGAGAAATTTGTATGAGTGTTTAAATTATTACAATAAACTTTTGAAGGTAGGATTAATTTGTAGATGTGTATATGAAGAACAAATGATAAAAACATGAGTTAAAAGAATAACAAGTGTTAAAAAAATATTGATTTATTAGATGCTATATATAACTCAATTTGTAATTTATTAAAATTTTAAGGTATATAAATATCCGCAACTTTGTTAATTGTTCAAAACAATCAACAACCTCTCGAAAACTGCAGTGCAACAGTAAAAAAATGTTTCGTAGGTTCGAAAGACGTGTGACACAAGTCCGTCGAGAGTGGACCGGAGCCACCCGCCGAACCACCGCAACTGACAATCGCCACTGTGTCAGACCACCGCCGTTCATCATTTATTACCGTCACTGTTGACGGAGCCACATCTTAACATCCACCTAACGGAAGATTAACGTTTGACGTGAAATGCGTATGTTTGACGGATTCCGTTAGTTGGGATGACGGAGAAGGTAACGGTGAGGTGATTGGGATTGAAATATTGAATGCGTGTCATTGTCAAGTTCACCGTTGCTGCATATATTAGATTTCAAATCTTACAAATCTGAAAGGGGACTGACGAGGTTGATTTTGTAATAAATGAGTCACGGGTTACTTGTTATTTACGATTCTACCCTTTTTCTTTTTAACTTTATTTGTAATTCGAAATGAAAACATGGATTTTGAACAAAATCAGTAGTAATCGTCTAATTCTTGTGAAGAGTGGTTTTAATCAAAACGGACATCTTACTGCTTTGACGGTCGAATTGGTAGGATCGGATTTAAGAACCGGATTACGTCATAATTATATATATATTATATTATATATATAGTTATATATAATCAAATATAAGTAATGTATGAATGATTTATATATGTATTATATAGTTATATAAAACGTAACTATATTTGTATATCAAAAACAATAATTTATGGTTCAACACCCTGGTTTTACCCATAAAAATCAAAAAGAAAAAAAAATCAAATTCCGGTTCGTACCGGTCCGGTTTCGCGGTCCGACCACCGGTTCGGGATGAACAGACCGGTTCGACCAGTTCAAAACGATCACAACGGATCAAACCGGCCATCTAACCGATCCCCGGTCGGACCGGCCGGTCCGATCCGGTCCTAACATCATTGGTTTTAACTTTTAATATGATGCGTAGGTTTGTAGATATTATATTATATATTAAAACATTTGGTCGGTAGCTACAGTATCACCGACCAAGGTTATTTTGGGTATTTCATGTTCCACTCACATAAATGGACTTAATGGAGAGGAGCACCTGTGAGCAGACATTATTTCCAATCAATACTGGTAATCGGGAGGAGAGAGAGGGAGGGAGAGGGTAGCGGAGGCGTAATGACCTTCCAACTAGCGATGGCCGGTTGTCATCCCGTTTCCGACGAAGGCGGTTGGGGTATCGTTTGCGTTTGGTTTGTCGTTTCTCGACAATGACAACTTGGGGAGAGATGGGGTTAGAGAGAGAAACCCTGGAGAAAGCGACGACGGCCGGTTGTGTTCCCGTTTTGGGGTCTCGCTTATGAAAGACGACTACGATGACCACTTGGCTTGCCGTTTCCGTTTTGGCGTTGCTGTGTTTCTCTTAGATCGTCGTTGCTCGCAGGTTCTCTGTTTCTCTTAGATAACCTCAATCTCTCTTTGTACAGAGTGAAGTTTAGAAATAACATGTATGGCAGGGAGAGGGGAAGAGAGAGAGTGGATCCTGACCGGTGGTCATTTCGGACCGTAGCCGGCGTCCATGGCGTCTCTCTATTGCTCTCCGATGACCTCTTTTACTGTTGTTTGATTTCTTTAACTTTGTTCAGTGTTTGTTGTAAACCCTAAACCCCCATTTTATATTTTAGAGCTTTTAGATTTGGGGTTTTATATATGGAGAAAAAGATTTGTTTTTGGGTTGTAGCTTGCCTCAATGATGATGAAGCTTGGCTCATCTGAGAGAAATAGACCTTTGGATGTTGATGATGATGATGTAACGTTGGTACCTGACCGATGATGATGAGATTACCTCACCTGAGAGATCTTATTGGATGTTTTTGATGATTTTAAGATTTTTATCGTTTGAGAGAACTAAAATGCAATTTGGATTGAATTGTTGATGGTTGTAGTGAGATTAGAGGCTATGGTGACGCCAAAAATATTACATATTCGTTGTTTTGACGTGACAATCATTATTTGCAGCCACAACGACAACGCATTTCTGAGGCTAAACTTCAATGATGATGAAGCCTGGCTCATCTGAGAGAACTAGACCTCTGGATGTTGATGATAATGATGTAACGTTGGTACTTGGCTCGATGATGATGGGATTACCTCATCTGAGAGATCTTATTGGATGTTCTTGATGATTTGAGCAGATCATTTGAGAGAACTGAAATGCAGTTTGGATTGAATTGTTGATGGTTATAGTGTACTTTTTGTTTGGGTTTCATTCTTTTGTTAATAAGATTAGAGGCTATGATAACGCAAAAAAATATTACATGTTCGTTGTTTTGGCGTGACAGTCGTTATTTGCAGCCACACGACAACGTATTTCTGAGCCTAAACTAACCTATTAGCGTATTTGTTTGAAGCTATGGTCATGTTTGTATTCGTTTGTGCATGTCATGTGAATACTTTTAATAGATTAGCCGTTGCAACGTGTGGCGTGAATCTCTAGTTCCACATTATATATTTTACTGTTTTTTTAAAGAAAGGTAAACAGGTAGCTGTAATAGATTCTTTTGTGGATAAATACATTACAATCTTTATTTTATAGAATCTGTACGTTTAACCTTTTGGTAACGTGACACGGTACTTCACCGCTAGAAAGTACATTCGGGGATAAGTGTTGGTTAGTCGACCGTAGTGTACTAGGCTAGCCGCAAATGGAGAAAACGAGAAACTAGGTTATGAGTCAATATATCCATTTGGATTCAAGAATTGGGTAAATAAATCGGTTCGTATCCAAGCTACACTAGTTTTGAACTTGACTCGTTAATTAAAATGTTTGAGTTCGTCTTGTTTCGTTTTTGTTAGCATGTTGTACCTCTATAAGATGTAAAAATCATATATTAAACGAGTCATATAGTAAACGCTCTATGTATGTCCTTAAGCAATAAAAAGATAACAAGTCAAACAACATACAAAAACACAAATACAACACAATCATAAGTGCTGACCCTCACTCCACCCCTTGATATAGTGACACAAAAACAATAATATGTTCATCATGGGGGAAGCTAGCACATATAGTTATATAAAAAAAGCTTAATCAAGCTAGCACATATAGTTAAAAGCTTAATGCTAACTCTCACTCTACCGCTTGACATAGTTTACATTGCCCCACACCCATATAGTGTGATTCAAATTCGTCACTAGATATATAATAGCATATACAAAGAACTACTAAAAGTGTCTGTTGATGTACACCATTTCATGAAATAATAATAAGTAATTTTACTTATTGATCATCTGACTAGTCTTCATCATATGAGTTTTATTAAAATTTCATTTTAGAGTTACATGTTGAAAAAGTAATAACAAAATAAGTTCAATAATCTCTCAAAGCACCCTAAACAGGTCTCCTTGCCGATTTGAGTATGAGGGTGAGAGAGCCATTACTTATGCAAACTGGTGTTGGATTTTCATAGTTGCTTCATAGGGGTTTTAAGAGTAACCATTAAGGTTGCTGTCTTGCAACCTATGGTTATAGATTAAACTGGTAAAACAGTATACTGCACAAAATGCATGAGATGATGGCATACGCACAATCGTGAAACGATCTTACTTTTTTCAGAGCTCACATAAAATGAAAGATAAGTCAAACGTCAGAATTTGTTTTCATAACTTGCACCACATAATATATTAATATTGGGCGCTCGAATACAACTCCATCTTATATTAAATACAACATATACATACAAAACAGTATGATTATGTAATTTCAAATTTAAATAGGGTAACTCGTTCAAAAATTGCAGCTATTTCACTTTCCTCCCTTCTTCTTTCATTTTCTTACAAAAGATGCCCTGTAGTTTGTCCTTTAAATACGTTTACAAATTACAAAATTATAGAAATTTCGTGTGGTTGTTAGCTCTAAGCCAACTATCACGAAAAGGCGAACTCTAATAACGGTACATGAAGAAGACAAGTAAACTATCCACAAACTTAATTCGTAAGAATTCAATTTGAGGTAGTCTTAACTAGCTTTATATCACACACGTATATAATAAATGATATATAATGACGTATTATATTATATCGTAATTATATTTGATATATATATATATATATATATATATATATTACATAATTAATTAGGTAACTAATATATTTTACAAAAGTTCTGAACAAAACTTGAGAGTTGAGACTATAAATAACTCAAAAGTCAAAAGTAAGAGCCCACATAAGACCCAAAATTCAAAATATGTCAAACTAGAGTTCAACCAATTTTTAGGTTAAATGTTAAAAAGAACTTACTATCATTATCCTTCTATTTAAAATACATATTAATGAATAGTAAGTTTGTAACACTTAACCATCCATTTTCATATTTACGTCTCCTTTCAGCTTAGAGCAAGTACAACCTTTACAAACACTTTATTTACTAACAAACAAGATTTAAAACATTTGATAATTTTAATTTAATAAATATAACAATATTGATCAAGGAAACATAACACCCCAGGAAGAGATTAAAGCACATTCACGTTAACAATTACAAAATAAAAAAAACCACACCAAACATCTTAAAATTTTAATTTAATAAATGAGAAATAGGCGCTGCTTTTTATCCAAAGAAACAGTCTCGTTATTATGTCTTCATATATTGTTCGGGAATTATGTACACAACACTTGAAACATATTTCAGCAGTTCGCCACTAAGTACACCGATTATATTTGATCTTTTTGACTTTATAAGTGTGCATGTCAATATGTCATGTTAATATTTAGTTATATACTTATTAATTCAACAGACAAAATTGGTAATCATAACATTGATTATGTGATTAAAGTTTAAGAGGATATTTGGTAGACTCTTAATAATCATTAAGAGACTATCTTTTAATGGTTTATAACCGTTTAATGGCTAAGAGATAATCCTAATATTGAATAGTGGTGCACAAAAGAACCGGGTTCAAAACCCGACCCGACGACCGACCCGGACCCGAACCGGTTCGGAACCGGTATACCCCCAACGCGGTTCCAACCCGAAAAAACCCGCCGGTTCAGAACCGGTTTTGAATTTTCTAGCCCAAACCGGTTTGGACCCAGTTTTTACCCGAACTGGTTTCGAAACCGGTCCAAAAAAACCGGTTTTCGATCGTTTTTTTTTTTGACCGTTAGAAAACGGCTATATGGCAGTTTGAGGGTATTTTTTGACCGTTTTTTTGCACTTTTTTTGGACCATTTTGCCCTTATATGATAGTATAAATAGGTAGTGGGTGTTATGGTTTAGTCACAACACTCAAAACTTCAAAAACGCTCAAAAACGTGCTTAAAAACGCAAAAACGCTCCTCACTCTCAGCTTTCTATTCTCTCAATCTCTTGAATTATGGCTTCTGAATCTTCCGTTCCAACCGGTGGATCCTCAAGTGCTGCTACCGTTGTTAGAATTCTTTCAACAACGCGAAACCAAGAGATTGGTGTAATTTCGACTTATGCGAAATGTCGAATGGTCAACATAAAGCTCGATGCAAGGCTTGTGGTTCGTTTTTCAAGTCGGATTCAAACTCGACTTTGAGAAATCATATGACCAAATGGTGCAAGTCTTTGAAAAGTACACCGAGTCGAGGGCAAACATCAATCGGAAACGATGGTGGTTTATGGAACTTCAACGTCGATATGGTTCGAGATAGAATGGCAAAGTTTGTAATTCAAGAAGGATTACCGTTCGATCACTTCGACAACCCTCGGTTAACAAAATTGATTCAAGAAACTCTTCAACCACGCTACACTCACGTAAGTCGCACCACTCTTAGACGTGATTGTTTAAATCTTTGAAACAAGCAAAAAATGATTTAAAGGTTTTATTTGAAAATTTACAAACCGGTGTGAACTTAACTACCGACGTTTGGTCCGCCCCACACGGTTTACCGGAATCGTACCTTTGCGTCACCGCCCATTGGATAGATCCAAGTTCGTGGCAAATGATGAAACGTACGATTGCGTTTGAATTATTTGGATATCCGCATACTGGTGATAATCTTTTTCAAATTTTAGATTTTATAATCAAACATATAAATTGGAAATAAAAAATCTCAATGTCATTTGATAACGTCTCGAACAACACATCCGCGGTTGATAAATTAAAACTAAAATATAAACCGGTTTGTGACGGCGTATTTTTTCATTCAAGATGTGTTGCACATATTATTAATTTAGTTGTGCAAGATGGTCTTGGCGTTCCTGAAGTGGAAGATTTTAAAACGTCTTTCAAAAACATGTTACGTGACGTTTTTAAAACTAGTAGAAAAAGGTATGTTAATTATAGAAAAATGTGTCACGATACGAATTCCATTTGTTTAGGACCAAATTGGGATGTCCCGACTAGATGGAATTCTACTTGGAAAATGTTTAATAGTGTTTTGCGACAAAAAGAAACGCTTCATGTTTTTCACGATAGTCTTGCGATGCGGGGTCGGGTTGTTCCGTTTCCGTTAGAGGGTTGGGAATATATTCAAGAAATAACTCAATTTTTAGAGCTTTTTAAAAACGCAACTACAAAATTGTCGGGGGTTATTATCCGACAAGCTGTCTAACACTTCATCAAATTTATTTAATGACCCATAAATTAAGTGAATATGAAGAAAGAAACGAAATGTTTTCAGCAATTGTAGCGCCGATGAAAGAAAAATTTAAAAAATATTTCATTGAACTACCCCCGGTTTTTACGTGCTCCGCCGCACTAGACTCGTGTTTAAATGTTTCGGGGGTAGAAACTTTAATAGATGAGATAACTTATGATTTAGATTACATGATTTAGATCCATTTTTAATGTTAATACAAAACAAACATTTAATGAAATTTTTAAAAAATTGTTTAATGTTTATGTTGAAAAATATGGTGCAACATCAAACATCCACCGACCATCGAACGTGGAATCGAGTTCGTAGAGCTCAAGTAGAGACCCGATGATTAGTTTATAATACTTTGAGAAATGAAAACAGTAAACGTCAGAGGGGTAACACCCTAAGTAGCGAACTCGGGAGGTATATGTGAACCGATTTTTAGCCACTATGTCTCCCGATGAATTCTTGAAATTTGATATTCTGACATGGTGGAAAGGAAAGGAATCACAATTTCCGGTCCTAGCCGCCATGGCACGTGATTTACTAACCGTCCAAAGCTTCAACGGTAGCTTCGGAGTCTGCATTTTCTGTCAGTGGCAGGGTTTTATCGATTAGAAGAACAAGGCTAACTCCAACATCGCTAGAGATGTGTATTTGTTTAAAAGACCACTTAGATGCGGCCGAACGAAGACAACACATTTCAAACCTTGAAGAAGAAACACCGATTGAAGAAGAAATACACGAACACGAGGTACAAACCGGACGATCCTCACCGCTATCCGACGAAGATCTCGCTTATGATTTGTCTCAACGCATTGGCACACAAACCGACGAAGACGATTAAATTAGAAAAACTTGTATTCGAAATATGGATATTTTGTTTTCTTTGGTTTAATTTTAATGTAATTTTATTGTTTATTTTTCGTAATGAATTAATTGTTTACTTTTATGAATTAATGTAATTTTTATTGTTTTCTTTAGAAAAACTCGCTTATGATTTCTATTCTATTAATTGTTTACTTATTAAAATGAAAATAAAACGCGTACAATCGTAATGGAAATCTTAAAAATAAAGTACATACTATTGTGTTTAATTAATCTACTCTAATATTTTTTATTAATCAAAATTTGTAATTAATTTGTATATAATTAAATAGTAGGAAAAAAAAACCGGGTTTTCCAAACCGGTTTATAGACCCGGTTCGGTTCCAACCCGAACCGGTTCCAACCGAGTTGGGTTTGCCGGGCTTGAAAACCGGTTCCGACCCGAACTGGTTCTTGGTAAAAAACCGGGTTCCATTTCGTTGACCGAACCCGTACCGGGTCCAACACGACCCGGGTTAAAAAAAAACCGGTTTATGCACCTCTAATATTGAATGGTGAAGAGGTATTATTAAGATTTAATCTATTAATCATTCAGCATTAGAATTACCTCTCAACCATTAAAAAGTTATGAACCATTAAAAGGTAGTCTTTAATAATAATTAAAAATTATCAAACAGTTTCTAAACCGAGTATTGCTTACTATTATCTTAACCTCATGAGGTGTAAATTAAAACATCCAATTTTCGAAAAGAAAAACATGTGTTAAATTAATCATCATTTTCATGCTTCTTAACATGAGTAGGTTTTACTAAAAACGAAGAACAAGGCTAGTTATGCAAATCTGCTCAAACCAAGGGCATTTTCGTCAACCAACCCCCAGCAAACACAATAAAATCGTGAAGATGAATGAAATCATACGGACACACACTCACACAGTCACACCGAAGAAGATAATAATCTCCATGATTTTAACATCTCCATTTTCAGACTGATGAATCTGTAAGAACCTGAATCTTCGTTCAGACTGTAATTTTCGTAAATCATCTCTACATGTAGTCTTTCGATTTTGATGCTTTTGTACAACTTCTGTCGAATAATCGAGATTTTGAAGCATCGACATTAGTGAAAATTTGATGATATTATCGTGTTTGACTCAGAAATTTCATCATTGTTTGATTGTACGTCTGTTACGTACTTACGTTGAGTTATCTCTTCACTATATGCTGTTTTTGTTTGTATAAACGGTAAACCAGCTCCATATACAATCGAATCCGTGAATCGTGATGTTGTATTTTATTATCTTCTATGTATGATTTATCTTCTATGTATGATTTATCTAGTACGGAATTGTAATTGTAATTGTAATTGTAATATATGGTGAATTTTCAAGGATAATGTGATCATGAGCGAGCACTGTTAAGTGTTAAGTCGTTGTATCTGACTATCTGCATTGATGCGAAAGTTGCAGTCACAGGAAATTTGACTCTGAATGTCATGTCATTTGATTGATTTTTTGATACTGTGTATGCCAGCATTTATGTTTATCTTTGAGAACTTAAATTCTCATCAGATTTGTGGTTTTAATTTTACCTTCGTTCGAATAATAGGATGCGGAGATCGTAAACGTGTTTCGAGGAAGAGGTCAATTCAGCTGTATTTGCTTCAGTCAATTAGTTCATACTTTTGAAGTCTGTGAGAATAATGGAGGAATTGTTTGTGTTGTATATGGTGTGCTTCAAAGCAGTGCATTAGTTTTGGTTTCATTTGCTTAGAACGTTACCAAATTGGGGGAATACGAACTCCTGCTTTGATTCCATTACAATTCCGTATTTAATGGAGGTTTAGTCATACCTCTGTGAGGTTTAGTCCCTTACCAAATTAGGTTTTCTATGCTTAAGTTTCATGTGGAACACCTTGTAAGTTATCGTGGTGTTTTTCGGGTCCGGTTTATTGAAGAAAAGAGTATTTGGAAGTGTGATTTGTATGTTTTCGGGCTCATCGAGTAGAGAAGAGAGAATGGAGAAGCTGGAAAAGAGCTCGGATGCTGCGGAGAAAGTAGTTGTTGCTGTGAAGGCATCTAAAGAAATCCCCAAGACAGCATTGGGTTGGGCTTTGACTCATGTGGTGCAACCTGGGCACTGCATTACATTGCTTGTGGTTTTGCCGCACAAAGTTCTGGTAAAATTATTTCTGATTGCCACATAGATTGTAGTTTATGACCATATTTTCTTTATTATCTGCATACATTTAGTTTACTTGCAAACTGAAAGAATTGTCAAACACATTTTGATATTGCAAACCCAATCTTTTAAACCTTGATACCATACAAGTCTCGATGGTTTCCAGTTACTATCGAGTTACACGAGTATGTATGCAGGTAGAAAATTATGGGGGTTTCGAAGATTTTCTGGGGACTGTGCTAGTAGGAGATCTCATGTAGGAACAAGTTTAGACCAAAAAGTTGATATTACGGATTCCTGTTCACAAATGATCCTTCAGCTTCATGATGTTTATGATCCTAATAAGGTTTGTTAGTCTTTCAATCGAAGGGGTCACTCATAGTTTGATGTTTAATTATCTTTTTGATTGATAATGTGATTTTTCTGTGTGTGATTATATTACAGATAAATGTGAAGGTAAAAATTGTTTCCGGATCACCATGTGGAGCCGTAGCTGTGGAGGCCAAGAAGATTCAAGCTAGCTGGGTCATATTGGACAAGTATGTCAAACTAAATTCTACAATGTTTTTTAAGTTTACGTCTTTTCGTGCTTTCACTTACTATTTGGCGAATTTAACTTTTGCAGGAACCTCAAACATGAACAAAAGCAATGTATGGAAGACTTGCAATGCAACGTTGTGATAATGAAGAAATCACAGCCAAAAGTTCTTCGTCTAATTTTACTTGGATCACCTAAGAACCCTGAAGATGACTGTCCATTACCTTCAACATATCAACCGTCTGAAAAACAAACAAAAAATCAAAAGTCATCTCTGGATTCTGCTCGTGGGCTCGTTGTTACTCCAACAAGTAGTCCGGAGGTATTTACTGCAACTGAAGCTGGAACCTCATCAGTCTCAAGTTCTGACCAGGGGACTTCACCATTTTTTATCCCTGTAACTAACGGTTCGTTAAAGAAGGATAAATTGCTAGCCGAAAAGGAGAGTGAGGATCTCAATGAGTCAAATTCAGACTCTGAAATGAGCATTATCGTCATCTTGCTCTAGCTTAAGGTTTCAACCTTCAATGGTGGATATCATCACTCAATCATCTCAAAACAAGGTAGAAAGTTCACGAAGATACAACTCACTAGCTCAAACTTCTACCTCTCAAGAATGTTCAGAAGGTTATCGAAGATTGATAGAGATGGTGAGCATGGAAGCCATAGAAGTGATGTAGAATTTAACGGTAATGTTAGAGAAGCTATATCTTTGTCTAGAAATCTACCTTCGAGCCCACCTCCCTTGTGCTCAATATGTCAGCACAAGGCACCAACATTTGGAAAACCACCAAGATGGTTCACTTACGCTGAGCTGGAGATGCCACAGGAGGATTTTCTCAAGCTAACTTCTTGGCTGAAGGAGGATTTGGTTCGGTACATAGAGGGGTGCTCCCAGATGGTCAGGCGATTGCTGTCAAGCAACACAAACTAGCAAGTTCTCAAGGGGATCAAGAATTCTGCTCAGAAGTTGAAGTGTTGAGCTGTGCTCAGCATAGGATGTGGTTATGTTGATTGGATTCTGTATTGAGGATGGAAGGAGGCTGCTTGTTTATGAATATATATGCAAGGGTCATTGGATTCTCATCTTTATGGTAAATATTTTAACTACAAACCGTGATTATACATGCTTTCTATATGAGGCCATTGCACTAAGAAAAAATTATTTATATATTTCCTATGCGGGGCCTATGTTATTCCCTCTCCTGTTTAGGGCAGACAATTAGTGTAGGTTCGGGTGTCGTGCTGGAGGGGTTGTAATTGACCTGGATCAAACTAGTTAGTTAATCATTGTGAAAAGTTGAACCCTAAACATGATCTTTTTTTACACAAGTTAGCCATGTCATGCTGTTACAACCCGTTTGTATGACGATTGTTGCTAGGTCCTTGTTGTGTTATTGTTTCATGTCGGGATTGTTGCCACAGCTCTTGTTATGATAGTTGATCTATGTATTACGTGTTCCTTCTGTATATTAGGATTACTGAACTGCAATGATTTGTAAACATCAATTATTAAATTCTTTCATCATTCTTATGAAATATTCAGGTTGTCATCGACATTCATTGGATTGGGAAGCAAGACACAAAATTGCGGTTGGAGCTGCTCGAGGCTTGAGATATCTTCATGAAGAATGCAGAGTAGGTTGCATTGTGCATCGAGACATGCGGCCAAACAACATCTTATCACCCATGATTTTGAACCTTTGGTATATTCTTCAAGTACATAATCTCTAATCTTTTCGAGGAATACTGCACTCAATTCATAATTAGATAGTAGCATTACATATACGTATATTTTTAATGTGAAAGATTAAATACAAAAAATCTAGGATATGCTGTATGCATGTGCGTACCCTGGACCCCTTCTAGATCAGCCCCTGATTCTAAGTGTGAAACTTCTTTTGCTCAACTTTCAGATGTTGCAATATGGAGTTTAGAGAGTTTAAATTGGGTCAAAACCCTTGCTAACTTTTAAAAAATAAACCTAAAAGATACTATATCTTTTATTCTTCTTGAAGGTAGGAGACTTTGGTCTAGCTAGGTGGCAGCCGGATGGAGACACTGGAGAAGAAACAAGAGTAATAGGAACATTCGGGTTAGTCTTTAATGTCATTTTGTTCCTTTTGGTTTGCATCATCTCCATAATACTGTGAACAGTAATAACGTGTTTCGTGGTTTTAGATACTGGCCCGGAGTATGCACAAAGTGGCCAGATCACTGAGAAAGCTGATGTGTATTCCTTTGGAGTTGTACTGGTGGAACTTATCACAGGTCGAAAAGCAGTTGATCTTTCCCGACCTAAAGGCCAACAATGCCCGCAGAATGGGTTAGTTCTTGGCAGCCATTATAGTTAATGAAACTGAAATCTTACAGAGGTGGCATTTCAACCTATTTGCTTAAAATTGGTCGATTTAGGTTATGTTTATTACCCAGGTTAATTGAAAGAAACGGATCACTCGAAGTCATCAGAAGTGTTGCTTTAATTCAAATATTTAAAATCATTTTCTTCATATATTAGATTATTATTGTAATAGTATAATTTATTGTAGTCCAAACTTTAGAGACACAATCTCATATATGTAGCCTGAGGTCCATGGGGCATTTGGTCCAAGTGCAATTAGAGATGTAATTAACACGTTTAACCAGCTTGAAAAATCTGCAATATAATTTGTTAATTTGTATGGACATGCATATGCATATGCAAAACTCTATTGTGATGTTATCGTTGTTGAGCGGGGTCTATTTGGAAGCGGTCTCTCTATCTCCCAAGATAGAGGAAGACTGGCCACCATCTACCCCTCCCAGACCCTACTCTCAGTGGGACATACTGGATATGTTTGTTTTGTTTGTTTATAACCAGCCAGAAAAATGTTGTGACGTTTTTAAAATTTTTATTTCTCATGTTTTGATAGGCACGGCCATTGTTGGAAGATGATGCCATTGATGAGTTAATCGACCCAAGGTTAGGGGACTCTTACTCAGAAGAAGATGTTTATTACATGTTGCAAGCCGCTTCTCTATGCAGAAAGAGACCCACAGTTACGTCCTCGAATGTCACAGGTACTTGGTTTTCATAATAATATATCCCCCCAACAAAACGTGCCTGAAACGGGTCAATGCAAGTGTTTTTCTTTAAATTTAAATGTTTGCATGGAGTTGACTGGATATATGATAATATTTTGTTGTAAGGTGTACGGATACTAGAAGGGGACATGATCATGGACTCTGGTAGTGATGTTGGGAACAGGAGTGGTAGGATTTACATGGATCATCAACAAAGTTCAACAATGGAGATATTGGACGGTTTAGTAGCAAACTTTCTCTCGACTCACCAATAACTATTGGCAAAGAGAAAAAAGCCATGACTTCATGTGAAGATCAAAGGTAACGATGTAAACGCCCAACATAAGTACGCGGCCAACATTTTGTGTTCATCGTATGCTCTTGTCCTTGTAAAGGACATAATTAGGTAGTGTTTTGTAATTCATCCTGAATGAAGGAAAATTGCTAAAAGTTTTGGTTAAATCCCCGTTGATATTTTCTTGAAAAAAAAAAAACAAAGGTGTCCTTACTATCAAGATTGGGTCTGCACCGGTGCAAAACCTGACCAGATTGGGACTGAAAGTTTGAATATGTTGGAGCCCAGCATGTGGAGCTGGCAGGTGTCTGTTTGGACTCAGTTCAGTCATAAATTGGACCATGACCTGATTTAACTTTTGAACTATTGATTCAAGTTTAATTCTTGATCCAAAAGACTGTCATTATACAAAACTAAAGACAAAGATATTGTTGGACTGGTCTCGAATTGCACCCGATGGAGACCAGACCCGGATCTGTTTTTGCTGCAATAACCAAGAAGTAGCAGACAGATGATACCGGTATGCCGGTATGGTATATGGTATGCTGCAGGTTTGGTTATATTGTTTCACGATGTCAGGATTGTTCGAATGTTAGATGCTAAGATGCATAACAAAATTAGAATATCAACTCGTGACATCAGAGTGTCTAACACTCATCCACACAATGCTTCCACCCTGTAAATTCACTTTGGATTATTTAGGCTGATATCCTATATTGTTGTTTCTTTTGGGTTTAAAGCGTGCAAGGAGCTCCAAGACATCTACGTCTCAAAAGTAGAGTTGAGAGTTTTTTTTTTTTGAACGGTGATTTCTTAAGAGTGACTTAATGTCACCGCGTCCCTGGGCGACCCTAGCCAAGATCTGTCAGACTATGTGTCGAACCGGGTCCACGCTGGATTGTCAGACTTGGTTACGGCGTTCCCCGGAAACCGTACTGCCTCCACAAGGGTTGCCCTCTGGAGTAACAACCGGATGGAAAACGGGGTCGAGCTCTGAGAATCGGCCTCCGCAACCACTGGCTAAAGAAAAATTCTCTTTATTGCTCTAAATGTCCCCCAAATGATACAACGAGGTTCGAACCCTTGACCTCCACTTTGGGAGGGGGGATCTCCACCGTTGGACCAAAGTCTGAAGGACAGAGTTGAGAGCTTTATTAACGCAAGATGTTGCTTTATTAAAAACAATAAGTTTTATGTACGAAAGATGTTGCTTTATTTAAAAACAAATAAGTTTTTGTACGATCACAAGCTGCATCTAATTCATCTTTTTAACATATCTGCCTTTTGATTAGCAAGTTATGATGGGGGTTACTGGGAAACCTCAATTTTGCCTGTATCAGCTGCGACTCGTGTGTTTTTTTAAACAAGGTTTTATATACAACCATTAGCCTAGCTTAGTGGCAAAGATGTATATATCTCACTTAAACGGTGTTGGGTTAAAGTCTCGCTTTTTAAGACATACCTTAGATTTAAATTGGAGCCTGAAAATAGGACCATTAGAAAAACAAAGTTGTATGTAAGCCTTCAATGTTTGCAGATCAAACCTGTTCATTGATACTGAAATATGCAACTGAATCTCACCACACACACACACATACCTACAAAACAAATTCCTATTCAAAACCTCAAAGGCTCAAACAAACAACATCCCCTACAACCACAAATCACTTATCTAACTCCATTATCACAATTCAACACAACACACCGTAAATCAATAACCACAAATCAATATCAACAAACACACATCAATAATCAATAACCACCAGCTTCAACATCACCACCACCATCCCCCAATCCTCCGTCGTCCTCACCACCGCATGAGCTACCACCACCGCCGCCAACCACCACCGACGACACCACATTCTCCGTCACATCCGTCAACAACAGCAACACAATCGTCACAAAGACAGAACCGTCAACACACACCGTCATCAACCACACGGTGGTAGATAACCAACGGCCATCTCTGAAAAAGTAGAAGAACAACCAAACCGCAATCAACACGACGAACACGATCAACGAGATCGGATGCCACAACAGGCTAACGAACAGGATGAACAGCACGATGATCGCCGTAGTTCATACGGAAGTATCCGGTGTTCCTTTGATCCGTTGAATCGCGTCGGAGATGTTGTGAGGGAGGTTGATTGATTCGAGATTGAACATCTGTTTCCATGGTCGTCGTGTGCCGAGGCCTGCTTGATTTTGTTCTTTGGCTCGTGAGAGGTATTCGAGGTTTGTGGCGCCGGTGGAGGTGGTCGGAATCGTGCCGTACGTCGTCATCGTCGCCGGAGATCTCGCCGGAGATCGGAGATGTTGAGATTTGTGATTTTCGGGCTATTTAGGTGCGTGGTTTATATATGTTGTTTACTAACACTATTGGTAGGACGGCTTGGTTATTAAAAAGAAAACAAAAAGGAAAGTAATGAATTATATAGCTACTATGTTAGAAACGAGAAACAGTCTACTGTTAAAATATAGGACCGTAGGATAACATTATGTACATAAGATCGTGAATTGGTCGAGCTT
>JABSNV010000359.1:37500-95989 GCA_024085815.1 Flaveria linearis | reverse complement strand
GATTGTATCAGAGCCCATAACTATAGGGATTTAGGTTATTAGAATGGTGACCTAGACTATAGCTTATGCATGCACTTATGTATTTTATCTTGTAAATACTGGTTTGCATGTTACATAATGCTATGCCTTCTTATGTGCATGTGATGCCTTAGCATAGGTTGCTAAACTTAGTTACTTGTATCCCTAAACTTATCTTTGACTCTCCCCGAACATAAAACCTCTCAATCTTATTTCTCGACGACACGTGGAATCGTATACTATTACTTATGATCTGGATCTTTAGACGTATGTCTAATCTTATCAATCTCATCAAGGTTTTGATTTCATGATCCAAGAAATTTGTGTGACACATAGACACCTGTATTCTGGATTTTCCTGGCAAAAGGCCTTTGGGCTAAGGCAAGCATATCGTATAAATCTCATTGTGAGACCTTTATGCTTACCTGGGGATTTCTAGGATGAGTGATAAACTATGGTCAAAATACTAAATCTCTAAGGCAAATAGTCAATTTACCTTGACGTTTCCACGATTCCAAATGGTAATGCGTTACCAAATGGAACCATCCCTTTTGTATCTTACAAATCCTTGAATCTTGAACTGGTATATCACCAAATTTTTATATTTTCTCATTCTTAACCTAAATAAAGTTCCTGTTAATATTGAACCCACCTACATTTCAACTCATACGTTTAAACCCTCACGTGTAACGTGTAACGGTATTGAAACCAGCGTTTCATGTAACTATTTCTATACCTGACCAACGTGAACATGATCTTAATATACCCAAAGATATTGGAATCTAAACCGTATGGTCTTCAGAAATTTAAACCGTTACTTATGGTTCTAAAATCTTCCTAAGGGTGTGTCCCTAACTAAAGACATTCAATGCTATAGATGAAATTCCTATATCTTCGGGATACTTTGTCTAGGCAAAGTGTAAATGGTGATCTGATTTGATCATTGAATCTGTTACTTGACTCGAAACCCTTGTGATAATTGATCACTTAAAAGTACGCGTGTCTTCAATAAGATATGGCTGACCTCATATCTTGAGAAGTCCATCGAATGTTCACATCTCATTGTGATGTCGAATCATTTATCCTTGATTTCGTCTTCCCGATTTAAATTATCCAAGATTTGAACACCATCATAATAAATCCTATTATCTCGAACTTTGATCTTAAATTTTGTAAGCAGGATTTTCCTTTTAGTACATTGATGTACTTGAATTTCTAAATTTCTAAGTGATATTCTTTTCCTTTCGTTGTTAAGTCGAACCTTGAACCGTCTGCACCATGGGAGATACAAGGGTTTGTAAGTCAATCTAGACTAAGAACACTCGTACCTCCTAAACAATTCTAACTTATCAAAACATGGGTGATTCCCTTACTTTGATGAATCTCTATTCGCTCCGATAAATGGTTTCCAATTGTGGGTTTTATGAAATTTCATCCTCTGACTAAGGGCAATTTCCTCATTCTGAGGATTGACTTCAATTATTCTCATTGTCTTGTACTTCACAAATGACATGCTCACCAAAATAGGATTGAAACCCGTACTTTGGTGACAAATGTCAATCTTCGATTGTTTTCTTGTTATTATGAAATTCATCATCAAGATAGGCGTGAATTCCATACCTTGATGATAATTCATTTTCATGGATGCATTTTCTCAATGGAACGACCTCATCAAAGTAGGAGTGAATTCTGGATTTTGATGAAGAAGTTCATCCTGGTATATTTTATTTTTAAAACTTTATCGTTAAGATAGGAGTGATTTCCCATACCTTAATGGTGAGTTACCACGTCTTATTTTGTGAATCCTCAAAAATCGGTTGGGATCAAACTTTTGATTGGTAAGTTGGGGGACATACCTTGGGAATACACCATCAAGTTAGGAGTGAAAACCACATCTTAATGATTATTCTCATTTATTGATCTTAACTTACCAAGGTTTGTAATCAAGTGACGGGAAAACATGTAGTAACTTGAAGGGTGAATCAATGTTGGTGATTCGACCTATCAAGCCAAAGCATGATCTCTGAACTTAAAAGAAGACCCGGTCGTTTTAGGTTGATTTGATTCCAAGCTGACGAATGTAAATTCTTAAATCGATTCTTTCCTTTTATCTTCACGTTTTGACTCGATCTAGCTACATCGAACCATTTATTCCTTACTTATCAACTTTCATTTTGAGATATCATCAACACCTAAATACGTGATGGTAGTCTTCCTAAACAATCCTTTGTCAAATAAAGATATTATCTAATACCTCTCTTATTGTTTGATGAATTACGTATGTGATCTGCATTTGGAAATTTGTTACCTTGCAAAACATGGTTACAAATACCTTTCTTATTGTTTGCGTCATTTCTTGAATCGTTTTTGAATCTTTTAACCTTGAAAATCATTGAAATTCTAACTTGTTTTAACAACAAGACTCGTTAGTATCCTCACTGCGACGTGGATATAATGGTTCATAAACCTTCGTAACTTGTAATCATGGTTTTGGCATCAAAGAAAAGACATAACTTGGCATGTGTCCAAGTGTCTTACCTTTACATATGACAAAACCTAATCTCCGTTGGCCTTAAATCTTCTGTTTAACTTTCCTCATCACTGAATGCCTCTTATCTTAGAGGTCATGATGACAATTGGTGCATTATAGACCGATGGCTAAAAAAAATTCATTCGACCCATTATCTCACAACGTCGAGAAATTGATCTGTATCTTTTCAAATATTCGTATACCATGGTATGACGTTAAAATATCGATTGTTATTTTGAACGATTGATTTATTCTCTGTTTTAATAATATTCTTACCCATCGTTGTGAATTTATTTCAAGATCTTCGCATAGTGTATTATTCTTAGACCGATGGTTGGTCAAAGGAGAAATACATATTCACAAGATATGCGTTAAGATCGTTTCATATGGTGACATTTGGGATTCTTAAAATTCCGACGGTAACATCTTGTATTAACGTTCATTCTTAATCAATGTGAAAGCTTATAATGTTAACTAGAAGCCACACACTTTAGACTCTCTTTTTACCTCTAATGGCTCTGCCATTGCACATAAAGTAAACACCAAAGCGGTCAGCTTAATCGATGATGAATTTCTTCTTCTGATACCCTATCAAAACCCGAAAGTTCATCAAAGTATACCTCAGAAAATGAAAACACAAACTGCATCAAGAAAGAAAAAAAAAAGAATCACTATGATCTATCTGTGGCTTCATGTTCACCATCTGATTCACTTAAGAACGTGAGGATCAAATGAAATCCAAGCGTCCTCATCTTGTCGTCTCAGCCTCCTCGTAAACAAATTTCGAGACGAAATTTCCTAAAGTAGGGAGACTGTAATATCTCGTATTTTACAAATAATAATAATAATTATTATTATTATAATATATAATAATAATAATAATAATAATAAATAATAATAATAATGATAATAATGATAATAGTAATAATAATAATAATATTAATAATAATAATACTAATAATAACATTAATAATAATAATAATAATAACAATAATAAAAATAATAATAAAGTACAGGGGGTGTTTGTGCAATTTCTGAAACTAAAAAGGAAATTTAGAACATGAAATAACAAAAGATGGAAGTCGAGGGACCATTTGTGTAATTTTTTTTAAAACCATCTCCCACCTTCGTTTTCCCGGCGCCGAATCCGGCGAGTCTCCGGCATACTCCGGCGACGACCAAAACGCGAAAATTGCTCAACTTTAAGCCCCACAACCGGACCGAAAGCTTTCTTGGATCCATTTCGAACGGGCATCCAACGAAAACATGCTTTGAATCAGTCAACAACGGCAAAAAAATCTCACTTTATTCTCGGATGCTGTTACAGCTCATTAACCCACTCAAACACTCATAATAAACAAATTGAATACTACCAAAACGATCATTTCACTATCTGTAACCTATTCCTAGTTTCAATTCCACCTAAAAATCGCACAAACATCTCCATCGATCATCATCTTCATCGTCGACCTGCACCGAGGTCGTTCACCACCTTCTGCACACTTGAAACCACGTTTGATTGGGGGCTTTTGAAGAACACAACCTTATGAAACTACACACAAGATCAATTTGAGTTTCATCATCATTTAGATATCAAACGAATCACCTATGTAGTCGCGACTGTTCTTGTACTTGAAATCATCAAATCGAACTCAATCGTGTAAGTTACATATATCATTATGCTCGATTTTACATGGGGATCAAAAGTCCCATGATAATCGACACTAACAACATCGAATCGGAGTCAATTTGGCCTCAATTCGATCTAGGGTTCTTGGGGATTTGGGGGTGATTTGAATCAGTGTTTAAAAGAATTAAGAACCATTCTATAACGCGGCAGTATGCCTTGGTTCACCGTTAGTTACATGCAAGCAAGTCCAGGAGGTCCCGGGTTCGACCCCGGGCACCCCCCTTATTTTTTTAATTGGCTTTTTAAGCCTTTAAAAATCATAAAAAAATTCTAAAAATTCTAAAAATTAATTTTATAAACTCCAATTGTTTTAAAAGTTATCCAATAATTTTCTGTAAAATTATTTCTTTGAAAACACTTTAATTTTTATATAAAATATCAAATAACAAATAATATAATTGGTTTATTTTTATAAAAATAAACTTTAAATAGTTGAAATCTATACGTTATTATTAGTCATTTCATTATCTTTAGTTATGTCAATTATGAAATTTTATTTACATTTTATAAATTTAATTATTTTATAAGAATTTAAATTTCTTATAAATTATTATAAAATGGATTAATTAAGCTTTCTCTTATCAAAATATATATGATTTTGATAACTAATTATATTTATAAAAACCCCAAATTCCACCTAAAACCCTAGTTCCCGTTTAAAAAGTTAAAACTTAATATAATTAAACTTAAATCTCGTCGATATATATATATTCTTAGGTATCTCGTGAAGGTTTACATTGGAATGTCGCTTATTATCCTTATTAATCGTCATTCATATACTTAATTACCATGTGAGTATTTCTATACCCCTTTTTCTTATTTCACACTTTGGGGTGAAACATGTTACTTATTAATCATTGCACTTGTAAACGTTTGGATTCTTGTAAACTTATGGTAATTTACTTGTGAGTTGTGGTTAGTTGAACTTTTGTGGTTACCATGTTATGGCATTATATGTACAATCATTAACTATTGCTAGCCCAGCGAAGTCATAGATCTATGGGTAAGACAAGCCTACTTGGTTGATTCAAGTACACTTAGCTGATCGTATATACTTTTAACGTTAATAGAATATTAACGTCGTTTGATACTTGTAAAACATTGTCGAGGTTTGATTGTTGCATTGTTCATAACATCCCTAATCACTTTATTCACTAATTTATAACTTGAATTGCCATCTTTTATATACTTATGTATTTAAAACTATAGAATGCTCACCAACAATATGTTGACCTTTTATTTTTAACATGTTTCAGGCAATAGCGTTATGTGGCTGTGAACAATCGTAACTCTCACGCCTCGACGATTCCGCCGTCAAGGTTGGGGTGTGACAATTAAGATAAAAGTGATAAAGTAAACAAATCTTTACAGGTTGAGAAAACTTGCAAATTAGTGAACCTGAACATTAAAAGTTGAAATCAAACAAAGAAAATATATTGTTACCTGGTAACTGTATAGTTTCACATAGATCATGGGCATCCTTTGATTCATCTTGTTGGTGTGTCTAATCACATAAAATGCTTCAAAGATAGAATAAATAAGTCTTAAAAGACATATGTAAAATATATTGATGTAGCTCCTTACTTCATCCCTGTAGAATTCTATATAACTTGGACTCATACAACAGCTGAGGACGCTTTGTCTTGACATTTTCCTGAAAATTATTACAAAGAAAATTTCAAAAAAAGAAAAATAATAACAAATGTATATCATTTCTCCTATTAAGTAAAGAAAGTGATGCAAATCAACCTTTATTCAAGGAAATACACATCAAAGAATATTACAAATGTTGAATATTCTAGCATACTTTGTTACACACTTGTAGCATATCCTTATATCAACTATATAAGTAGATGTATAACCGTTGGTAGGCATATAGGATGTGACTAAAGCATATAGCATGATATCAACCATACAAGAGACTTGGACTATGACACGTGTGGCTAGCATAAATTTCAGTCCCTTAAAGAACATAACAAAGAAACATAACGGATCATAGAAAAGGAACAATGAAACACGCTGTTCACATGCATAAAAATTCAACTTCAGATTTTCAGTTTGGTTTTAAATAGATCTAAGCCTATGCATAGCTTTAGATCATGTCAGATCAAATCAGAACATATATTAACCACAACAGGGAGAAGTGCTTTAAGAATTTCATGTTGCATACCCGAAAGAAAATGAAATTGGCGACCGCATATAACATACCTGGATCGTTTATAGTAGAAGTTATGATCAACATACACAAATTCAAATAATATTATCATTTGATCCAACTCCTATTAATGGCAAGCAGTGTCTCATGACTATTATATTTATTAGTTGATGCTTATATGATAACTTAAATTTTAGAGAATTTAGTTGACTTATAATCCTGGAAGGAAGCTATCACACAATAGTTATAAAGAAATGACATTAAGAGAGAAACTGGGATTTAAAAGCAATAAAAGTCTACAAGCATAGATCCAAACCTGATATGCAAACAAACCAACATAAACATATGAAACATATAAACCAATATACTCTAGTAACAAAAGAATCATTAATATATATATATATATACACTAAAATGTAGAGAATCATTAATATATATATATATATATATATATATATAAACAATATATATATATATATATACACTAAAATGTAGAGAAACTCAAAAATAGTAGTTATCAAAATCAACTTAACATTCTAAGGAAGAAAAGCAAACTTGAGACTGAATTCAAAGAACTAAAATCATGAAATCAGTTGAAGCTTAAGAATGAAGTCAAAGACCTAACATCATGAAATCAATTGAAGAACGTTATAACATGTGGCTTGCTCGTAGCGTTAGGGCTCATATTTATGTAATCTTTCAAAATTAACGAGCAATAGTGGTCTTTTGTTGTAATTTGTTTTCCAAGTTTAATGTAATAAATTTACAATGAATTTCTAGTTACTTTATTGTTTTGCAATGTAATCTGTTTTCAAGTATGTTAGTTAAATTTGTTCATGCATATGGTGTAGTCAAAAGTGCATGTTATGCACATTGTTTAATTTATATTTTAATGGTGCATAAGGTGGAACCATATTTTAATTTATATGCACATGGTTAAAATTACTTAGTTGCAGCCATAATGAAATGAAATGAAAGTGGATTCATATTCTAATTTACAGTGAAGCCATGTTCAAAGTTGTATTTTAATTCATGAAGATGGTCATAGTTCTGGCCTAAATGATGCATTATGTGCAGGTTATGCACTTATATTTCAACCATCAAAGTTGCAACCATGTGCAGCTAATCGGTAGAGAATGTGCAGCTAATCTGGAGCGAATGTGCAGCTAATCTGTAGCGAATATGCAACCAATTTTCAGGAATTTGCAGCCTATTTACTACGGGTCAAGTGACCAATCTTAACTAATACATATTCCATCAAAATTCAAGCCAATGAGAAGCTAATTTGCAACGAACATGTAGTCAATTTTCAGCAATTTTATGATCATTTGATACGGGTCAAGTGACCACATGGGTGGATCAACATCCTACAAATCCACATTTCATTAGCATATGTTGGTTAAGTAAATGAACATTCTGAAACACATATCATGTTTAAAACCCAAATCAATGCGATTGAAAGCAGAATTATAAGAATGAAGTAGACCAAAATAATAATAAATGAAAAGAAATTTGAAGAAGAAGAGCATACATTGACGTATTTATATAGGATCTTGCTGAGTATCAATTAAATATGAGAACTCAAATTTCAAATCAGATCTTCATCACATTTGATCAAAGAACCATTTCCAACCATTGTCGGTTCACATAATCTCATCAAACACACACAATTTCATCAATGTCGATTCCCACAGAGTTGTATCCAACCCAAGATGATCTCCTCTACGAAGAAGAACTCTTACGAAACCCCTTCAGCCTCAAGCTATGGTGGCGATACTTAATTGCTAGAACCGAATCCCCTTTCAAGAAACGAGCAGTGATCTACGAACGAGCCCTTAAAGCTCTTCCAGGAAGCTACAAGCTATGGCATGCTTACCTCCGTGAGCGACTCGAATTGGTACGTAATTTGCCCATATCTCACTCGCATTACCAAACCCTAAACAATACGTTCGAACGAGCTTTAGTTACAATGCACAAAATGCCCCGAATTTGTTGTTGACCTTCGGTGACACATTTGCAGTTGTTACCTACAGATAACAGGCAACGAGGGTAACCCATACATACCTGGATTTCAAAGAGGAAGCGAGTATAAATGATGACGAATTTTGTTTGGAAGATGGGGCTTTATAAACACCAGTGGAGCTGGCCCGATTGAATGGATTGGAGATGAAACCGTCTGCAATTGATGATTGAAAGCGAATGGATCTTGAGGGAAGAGGAAACCGTCTGAAACGGCCGATGGTGATTGCGTGGTGAGATGGTCACTCATGAGGCAGAGGAGGTGATGTTAGAGGAGGGTAATGGAAGGGCGCGAAGGTGAGAAGCTCCGGCGAGGGAGGCAGAATGACGGGTAACGGTTCAAAGAGGAGAACGCCACGGCGAGAAGATGCATATGAAGGGGCGCGTCTTACGATGGAGGGTGAAATTAGAATTCTAGTCATCCTTTATGTATTATAAAGGAGTAAAGATTATTTTATATGCCCCGACAAATAACATTTAAATTTTTATGTTTTTTTTTTAAATCACTACTACGATGTGGTATTTAATTTAGTATTTTTTTATCCAAGGAAAAAGTGGACAAAAAACTTGGAGTCTATAGCGACGAAGGCTAAGGCCTTTTAATTTTTTTTGTTTCTTCACTTTTAGAAGGCTATATTTGAGGGAAACAGGACGAGTTGTAGTAGTTATAGTCCTCGGACAGGGTTTAAACAAAACATAGCTGTCGTCGACCTCATTTCACTCCCAAACTGAATTTAAAGAGTTGCAACATCTCCCGTCGATATCACATTGATTAGAGGTTTCATGAATTAACCGGTAACAAAGCCTCACGTTCACGATAAGAATCAAGTCCAAAGGGTTGTGGGTAGGAAAATAGCTGACAAGTGGATCATAAAACATATTGCTTATGATAATATTGATAATTTGGTATCATTAAACATGAGAACTTTAATAGTTAGAGTATGATTGTTGTTTAGAGTGTCATTGATTTGTGTGTATAAATATATTTGAGAAAAACTAGAAAAATACCATTTAGGGAGTATTATTTGGTCGAGCATTCATCTAAATCTACAAACTCGATCCGTAAATCTTGATATTTACATATAAAATCAAGATTTTTACTTCAAATAGTGCAAAAGCTTCAGCAATGACAGTGGCATACCAGAATTTTTATATTTCTTTAAAACTTGAATCACATTCGATTTATATTATTATTCTATTATTAAATTCTACGGGGAATTAATAGTGTTATTTTGTTTTTTTGACTATAATCATATTAGTTTTAAGTTTAATATAATCATAACTTTGATTTTTTACTTTGTTGATTAAAGTGTAGGATTCTAGAGTTTGGTCACAAAACTATTTTTAATGAACCTTTATTTTTTCAAGTTTAACCACTAAAAGATATTTAAAGTGAAGTTTTATTTTTTCAATTTGGCAACCAATTTGTTATTTTTTTTACTTCAGCCACTAAATTTTAAGATTTTAGAGTTTGTTTATTGATTTGTTTTTTTTACTTTGGTCACTAAAGTTTAGAATTTTATAGTTTGGCCATCGATTTGTTTTTCCTATTTTGACCACTAAAACTTAGGATCTTAGAATTTGGCCACTAAGATATTTAAAGTGAAGTTTTATTTTTTCAATTTTGGCCTCCAAAGTTTGGTAGTTTTGAGTTTGACCACCAAATTTCAAATTTATTTTTTCGAATGAGCCGGACAGATAACGACCAAAGTAACGAAACATTGCATGTGAAAAATTGACCGGTCTTCCATCGCATAACACACGAAGAAAGAACTAGTTATTATTCAATGAGAAGTACCTCAACAATCTTTCACTCTTTCAGTGTGTATATTTACTATAAGACAACTTAAAGGGATCTCTAATTTAATTTTCCTCAATTTAATAAGATTGTGAAATGCGAAAAAGAAAAAAAAAAAGAAATCTCTCTCACTTTCATAAAAGAAGTATCATATCATATCACCATCTCCCCAGACAAGAACTAATGCAGTACTCTAATCATCAAACTAACATCAATCACAAGCAATGCAATATCAAGAACATCAAACTAACACTAATCATCTCTGTAATTCCACTTTCATGTAAAAGAAGTATCATATGATTCATATCAACATCTCCCCAAACAAGAAGCTAATGCAGTATAATCATCAAACTAACATTGATCAATTACACGTTATGCAATATCAAGAATCATCAAACTCACACTAATCATCTCTATAGTTCCACTTCTTTTTGTTCTTTCTGTTTCGAATCCCCTTCTCTCTATCCCTTTTCAACTTCTTTTCAGCATCACAAAGTGTAGGCCACAGCTCTTTATTATTATCATCTGCTTGTGTTTGCTGCATATCAACAACAGCTTGTGTTGGATCTCCATCATTTCTTGCTTCTTGCATATCATCTTGATGATCATCTTCAAGAATATTAGATGATTCTGCAGAGTTTTCACTATGATCTTGTGAACCTTGATTTCCCACTTGTTGCAAATCATTGTTATTAGTAGAATCATGATCACGAAGTGTACACGATTCTGCAAGATTCTCAACACATTGTGGTGAATCTTTATCATTTCTTGATTCTTGAATATCTTTTTGATCATCTTCAAGAAGATTAGATGATTCTTTAGGAACTGTTGAAGAAGACAAGTCAGATTTCTCAACATCATCATCATCATCATCATCGTCATCATCATCATCGTCATCTCGTGTTGGCAGAAAGCAAAATATAAAATCTACAAGAGCCTTTAAATATAACCTTTCATAGTTTCTGACATTATCATCTTGCAAATCCTTAAGAAGCATCTTCGTTCTCTTTTTTTGAAAAATAAACACACGATCATAATCCAAAGAAGAAGACGAAGATTCAGGTTCCTCAATATCACCATCACCATCAGCATCATCTTCATCTTCATTTTCTCGTTGCATCTTCATAATCGTCTTACGAAGAAGTTGAATGTCCATTTGATGTTTAAGAAGACTATCAACAACTGCAGATGAATCACGTTTTTTGACGATTGCATCTTGTATGATCGTGATGAAACTATGAGTTGCTACCAGTTTATGCATCATCTTTAATGATTGAATTCGACTCTTTGAACTGACTTTACCTGTAGAAGAAGATGATGATGCATGTCCGTTATTAGTCGCCATTGTTGTCTGTTTTCAGAATGAAAACACACACAAAATAAGGGATATTGTGATTATTGTTCAAGATTTTGAACAAATTTAGGGTTCTTGATCGATTGATGAAGAAGATACAAGAGAGTGACTGAGGAGTTTCTGTAAAATTTGAATGAATGAATGAAAGATATCAGTGGTTATTACTGTTATATATAGGAATTTAGGATGCCAACAAAACCTCTAACATGCATATTTTCACAATCACCCTTTATCTTTTGCTTTGTTTCCTTTATCATTCATCTAAATGTTTGCTTAAGCTGGCTGTTAGTGGAGTGATTATGATCTGGACAATTTGGAGGAAATTGGATACTGGTTTAGTTTTCAATGGTATTGTAAAGCCGTATATACATACACGTATACATATTAGTAAATAAAAGTTGAAGTTGTAAGCTAATAATAGTGTCAATACGCGATGCTGGATCCCAAGTTCTGATCCGTCATTTTGTCGAGACGTATAAGCGTAGAGAAGTGTAAACAAACGCATTGTGATACCATGAGTCACGATTGTGTATGCTTGTATTATATGTTATGTACGAGTTGGCACATATTTCCGTTTAGCATATTTTGCAAAACCAACATCGCGTTATTATATCATATTTGACCATGGTGCTGGAATTTGTCAAGAATGGTATCAGATGATGCATATAACAACTTCAAACTCACAAAAATATTCAAATTAATAAGAACAATCGTACAACCACAGATTCACGATAAAGATGAATCAGAGACAAAGAATACGATTACAGAATATGGATTATCAAAATGATAACCCAGAAGCATCAGATCTAGAAACTTTGAGAAAACCCTAACTGGGAGCGTATAAATGGATCAAACATATTGAGCTGATCAAGCAAGAAATTATGCTGCTTCACAAGCAGCCCTTTTGTGAAGACATCAGCCAACTGATTAGGAGAATTGGTGCAAACAGTTTTAATAAACCCAGAAGTAATTTTTTCTCTCAGAAAAAATAAATCAAGCTCAAAATGCTTTGTTCGATCATGAAACACCGGGTTAGCTGCAATTGATATGGCAGCATTATTATCACAAAAGAGGGAAACAGGAAGAGAGATGTGAACTTGTAATTCAGACATCAAATTAACCAGCCAAATGGCTTCACATGTACCAGCACACATTGCTCTATATTCAGCTTCAGCTGATGAGCGAGAAACCGTACTCTGCTTCTTGCTTTTCCATGAAACAATGTTATTACCCATGAGAATACAAAATCCAGTGATAGACTTACGTGTCACAAGACATTTACCCCAATCAGAGTCAGCATATACAGACAAATCAAGGTTATCACTCTTGCTGATTAGAATGCCTTTACCAGGGGCAGATTTAAGATAGCGGAGAACACGCAAAGCAATTTGAAAGTGACTATTAGTGGGACAATGCATGTATTGACTTAAGAAATGAACAGCATAGCATATATCAGGTCGAGTATAAGACAGATAAATCAATTTACCAACAAGTTTCTGATAGGCAGTTACATTTTTAAGCTTAGAATCATCCTTAGAGAACGTATTCATAAGCACATAATGAGGTTCAAGAGGAGTAGAAGCAGGTTTACACCCACTCAAACCATATTAAGCAAGTAACTCCATACAATACTTACGTTGAGACAAACAAACACCATTCTTATTTTTAATAACTTCAATCCCCAGGAAATATTTTAATTCACCAAGATCTTTAATCAAAAATTTTGCTTTTAAAAGATTTTTAACAGAATTAATCTCCTCAACATCATTACCAGTAACAATTATGTCATCCACATATACAAGCAGGGTAATAAAGTGAGAATTAGTAGATTTCACAAATAAAGAATAGTCACATTTACTTTGAACAAAACCAATGTCTAAGAGAACACCTACAAGCTTTTCATTCCACATTCTGGGAGCTTGTTTAAGACCATATAAAGCTTTATTAAGCTTACAGACTCTAGACTCATTTTCAGAAAAATAGCCATCAGGCAACTTCATGTAAACATCTTCATTGAGGTCACCATACAGGAAAGCGTTATTAATGTCTAGTTGAAATAACTTCCAATTATTTTGAACGGCTAGAGTAATAACACAACGTATCGTAATCATTTTGACCACAGGAGCAAACGTTTCATCAAAATCAATCCCTTCCTTTTGACTGTAACCCTTGGCAACTAACCGGGCCTCATATCGTTCTATTTCCCCTGATGACTTATACTTAATTTTATATAACCATCTACATCCAATAGGTTTCCTATTGGGTGGCAGATCCACAAGATCCCACGTATGGTTACGATTTAAAGCATTCATTTCCTCATTCATGGCATTGACCCAGTTAACATCATGTTTGGCTTCATGATAGTGTTTAGGTTCCCTAGATTTATTTAAGGCAGACACAAAACATTGGTGTTCAGCAGTTAGTTTGGAATAGTTAACCACACGCTCCATCCCAAATTTGACTTTTCCCTCAATTATAAAATCATCAAGATTTTTTGGTAACGATCTATGTCTAACTGACCTTCGAGGACCTATAGATGGATCATTGATTCCCTCAGGAGTAATGTTATTATTATTGTCACAGTTATCATAATCAAACTCTGCCCTACTGCTTTCACCAGGATGAGGCTGCACATACTCAGCCTCTCTTTCCCTTGCACCCATACTTGGGGTGGGAGGCTGCTGAGTTTGTGCCTCACCATCTAAATTCTGGGATTCAGTTTGCTGAGTTTTATTTGACTGCTGTGAGCCTATCAACTCTCCCTCCTCATCATTGGGAATCTCCCCATTATGAGAACGAGTACCAAGTTGATTTTGTTCAAACACTTCAAAAAAGTCAAATTGATTCATAGAGGACTCGACATTACTTGCATCAGAATATGATTTAGTTTTAAAGGGGAAAACAGATTCATAAAATTTTACATCTCGAGAAAATAATATTGATTTTGAATCTAGGCTCCATACTTTATAACCTTTTTTAAATGGGGAATATCCCAAAAACACACATTTTTCAGCTTGTTTACCAAATTTGTTATGATTATTTAAGATGGTGCAAAAACAAAGACAACCAAATACTCTAAGGTGGTTAATAGAGGGAGCAAAGCCAAACATGATCTCATATGGGGACTTACCATTTAAGACAGATGAGGGGGTCCTGTTAATTAAATAGGCAGCAGTTAGGATACAATCAGACCAAAAACGAATAGGAATTCCAGCTTCAAATAATAGAGTTCTGGCAACATTTAAGAGATGTCTATGTTTCCTCTCAACAATTCCATTTTGTTGAGGGGTATAAGTACAGGTTGTTTGATGAACTATGCCATATTGGTGAGTGAGTTTAGACATGAATTGATTTGTGAACTCAGTACCATTGTCTGTTCTTATAGCCTTTATTGTATATCCAAATTGGGTCTTTATCATATTACAAAAGTTTTCAAAATTGTGAACAGTCTCATCTTTATGTTTTAACAGGTATACCCAAACAGTTCTTGAAAAATCATCAACTATAGTCAGAAAAAACTTATACCCTTCTCTACTTTGGATTTTATAAGGGCCCCAGACATCTAGATGAATTAATTCACCTACACGCTTGGTTTTATGTTCACTTAGAGGAAATGGTTCTCTGTGTTGTTTTGCCTTATGACAAACTTCACAGGGTTCCATTTGCCAGTTCTTAAGTTTAGTTGGAAGATTAAGAATTTTTAAGACATGGTCAGACGGGTGACCCAATCTAGAATGCCACAGGGTGAAAGGAAGGGAACTATTAAGACACACCTTATCAGATTTAGATGAGTTATCACACAAGTATAGGCCATCAACTTGATTACCAGTCACCAGGAGTTTCTTGGTGAGCAAATCCTGAATATAACATTTTGACTCATCAAACATGACACATAAGTTGTTGGTCTTGACTAGTTTGTGAACAGATATCAGGTTGACATTGTATTCAGGGACAACAAGCACATCAGTAAGTATAACACCTTCACTTAGTTTAAGGTTTCCAATTTTGGTGACTAATGCATTTGTACCATTTGGGTGTTTTACAGTAATATTTAAATTTGAGACATCTATAAGATTAGTTAGTTTATTTTCTGAAATTACCATGTGTTGATTTGCCCCTGAATCAATAACCCATCCATTCCATATATTAGAAGAAAAACATTTGGGATTAATGAAACTAGTATTACATGATTTCATTTTATTACCTCCAAAATTTGGGGTTTGAGATTTGTCATTAGACTTGTTGTTCAGCAGTCCCAACAATTGAGTAACCTGCTCAGGGGTTAGGGACACGGAGTTTGGAGTAGACACACTACTGGAGTTGGGGTCAGTTTTTTCCATTTTGGAGTTATAAGCAGATGGATTTTTTGAACCAGGGTTATTTCTTGGTTTATTTCCTTGTGGGTAACCCACAATCTCAAAACATCTTTCCACTGTGTGGCCAATTTTGTTGCAATGACTGCATTTCAGATTGGGATTTGGACCTCTACCACTTCTCTTTTTGTTATCATTAGATTGGTTTAGTTTGGATACAAATCCAACATTTTGAGTTTTAGGAGCACTACTAGATGTTCTATGTGACTCTTCTCTTGAGATAATTGAAAAAGCAGTTTTAATAGTGGGAAGAGGTTCTCTTGTTAATAAGTTTGTTCTGACAGGTTGATAGATTTCATCCAATCCCATCAGAAACTGCATTAGTTTTATCATTTGATTAAAGTCATTAAATTCTTTAGAGGCAAAGCAACTACAAGTGGGTAGTTGAACCATTGCATCAAATTGTTTCCACATAGTGTTTAGTTTATGATAATATTCTGCAACAGATGAACCATTTTGAGTGACAGAGTTAATTTTTTGATAAAGATTGAACACAACTGACCCATCAACTTTGTCGTATGTTTCTTTCAAGTCTGTCCAAACTTCAGATGCCAGTTTGGAATAGACTTGACCAACATAGAGTTCTTCACATATAGAATTAAGAATCCAAGTTAGCACAACAGAGTTACAGCGGTCCCATTGAGAACTGAGAACTTCATCATCTTTGGGCCTTTTACATGTTCCATCTATAAACCCTAATTTATTTTTAGCTTGAAGACTAAGTTTCATAGAGTTGGCCCAGATAGTGTAGTTCTCAGTTCCTTTTAGTTTTATAGTAATTATGGTTAGACAACTGGACTCGCTTGGATGAAGGTACAATGGATTACCAGAGTCCAGTTTGCTGACTAGAGTATCAGTGACAGATAGAGATGAACTCTCAGCCATAGAAATAACAAATAAAGAATGAGACACACGTCACACACGCACAGAATACACAACAAGGTCAGAGCCAGGTTTTCACACCACTATAGTGGCAGATCAAGGATTAACCAAGTGTGTGTTATGCAGCACACAACAAGTCACACAGGTGATGCACACAGAAACAGACAAAGAATAAGATAACAGCACACAACTCAGGGAGTTAAGCCCCCTGAAACAAACAGATGCTGGTACCCCTAACCCAGCCAAACGTGCTTAAAGAACTAAACAATAAGAAATAAGAAATGCAAGGGAAGAGATGTTCTCACAGTGCAAGCTACCCAAATATAGGGTAATCCAAAGCAGGTCAGGTAACTAACAACCTTCAAGGGTTGAAGTTACTGACAGAATACCAAGGTATGCAGTCAAGCGATGCGATTACCACACCACGCAACCTTCTAGGGTTGCAAGGTTCACCGGTGATACTTAAGAAACCGTTCTTGCCTCCAAATAGGGTTGCGTTGAAGCCAGATGAAGGACGATCTGAACCGTCGCGTATCAAGAACGAGATGCGGAAGCAGTGAAGAACCGAGGGTTTCAGAGATGACAGAAACCCTAGCCACAGACGACGATTTATACGTCGTAACACCCAGAATCAAGAGCTCAACCTTCAGAGCTCTGATACCATGTCAAGAATGGTATCAGATGATGCATATAACAACTTCAAACTCACAAAAATATTCAGATTAATAAGAACAATCGTACAACCACAGATTCACGATAAAGATGAATCAGAGACAAAGAATACGATTACAGAATATGGATTATCAAAATGATAACCCAGAAGCATCAGATCTAGAAACTTTGAGAAAACCCTAACTGGGAGCGTATGAGAGCAAGTGTGCAGAGCAATGAGAAAGTGAGTTGTTAAAGAAGAAAATGACCTCTGCTCAACCCTACGCACACATATAAAAGCAGAAAGAAGCCCACAGCAATCCAGGCCCATAAGCTCTAAATCCAGCAGCAGCAGCCCATCAAGCAGCATATCACAGCAACAGCCCAGCAAACCCAAGAAGACCTCATAAAATATAAGAAAGATAAAAAAATAAAAAGAACTTATAAAATTGACTAATATAAATTCAACAGAATTGAAGAAAAAGGTGGACAACCCCACTAAATATGTCTAAAACCGTGGTCAGAATCTATTACAAGGGTGACGTAGCGATAGGCGTTTGAGTCAGTCTAGTAAGGCGTTTAGTTTCAGCTTCCACGATTTTTTCTTATTATATAAACTCTTAAAGGCGATCTACCCACCTATCAGTTTTTCATGGTCACTCTACGGGTCCCTTTGCAGTCATCAAAAGAGTTAGGTCCAAAAGATTAGTTGACAAGTGGGTCAAGAAACACACTGTTCAATCTGGTATGGTTTATGGTAACGTTGATAATTTGGTTCTCTTAAAACATGAAAACTTCAGTATGATCGTTGTTTAGAGTCAATTGATTTGGGCAACACATGCATACAAAATGATAGAGAAAATTGAATCGAATACCGTTTAGAGAGTATTATTTGCTCGATTATTGATCTAAAAGTACGAACTTTGTGAATCTTGATATTTACCCCCAAAATCATCTTTTACTCCAAAAGATCCCAATGCTCCAAAAGAACCCAGTGTTGGTGCGTTCATAATTTTGATGGCATCAACTATCTTATATATGTAATTGAGATTCACATAACACCTAACATTAGTTAGGTTAAAGCTTTGTAAAGTGCATACTCATAAACTAATCTTAATTCAGGCGTAATAATAGTTTTAATATGGATTATATATATGAGAGCTCAGAACATTAATGATAAAAGTTTGTAAAAGCTTACCAATTATTAGTCAAACACTCAAACTTAGTTTCTAAATAAGAATCAACATATGAAAAACTTGCATGAACAATCCTGTCAAATTAATTAAAGGAAATTAGCATTTTTATGATTATGAATGTTTATACTCAACCAAAGTGCAGAAACTTTGTACCAGAAACAATAAGCACAAAAACAGTTTAAAGAAAGAACAAATCTTTATGCCCTAAAGACGAGTGCTTTCTTTCTGCACTCGTGAAATATAAACAACTCTCGCGGTTTCTATTTGCTACCATTCTCTACAACTCTCATTTTCTGCAAATCCATTTACACCCATTTCAAAACAATCACAATTAAGAACAGCTTTGCTATTCGCATCTATGAAATTTGGCTTGTACCGGCTTCACTGAATCGGGTTACTTACTGGTGAGTTGCTACAATTTGCCATCTCACAAAGGCATTCTTCAGGGTTGGCATAAAAGTAGTCTTCTTCTTTAGGTCTTTCTGTGATTATTGCACGATGTTTTGGTCGGCCCATTCTTTCTTCATGTGATGATTTCACAGCAGTTGAAAACTCTTCCCATGATAGCATCCCATTTTGGTGCAAATCTATCAGTTCTACAAGTTTTTTTCTATTTAGTTGGACAGTTTTCTTAAAGCCAAGATACCTGCATTGCAATATTACAATATATATTAATTTCTTCTATATATTAAATTTCTACACTACTAATCCGATTATGAATGCACTACACACACTAAAGTTACCTTCGGTGACCTTCAACAAGCTTTGCCATATTACCATCATAAGTTGGAACAAAAATGTTACTAGCAACTGAAACCATGAAATCAAGAGCTGCCATTTGAGAAGAATGATTCTGAAACTGTCTCAATTCTTCCGGATCTAAAAGAGTTTCTTTCTTCACCTATAATGTGGAATTAAAAGATAAATCTTTACTTCAAAACACACCAATTACCTTAAAAGAAATCAAATAATTCAAACAATTAAGAGCAATCACTTACAATCCGAGGAAATGTATTCCTTAAAGCAGCAAGTCTTTTTTCACTGCCATAGATTTCACCAGAAGCAATATATATTTGTGTATTCGCGTCAAACCCGAGTGCTTGTAGAGTTAATGTCGCTTCTTCAGGTGTAAGAGGACAAAGACCTTGTGATCTCCGTTCTTCAGACACTATCTCTTTCTCTCTCCACCAAGGGAACGCATATCTAAAAACAAAATTTGTCATCAAACAGGTTGGTTGGGTGACAGGTCGAAGAGAGTATTTTACTTGGATCGGGTCAACCTTTTTTGTTTTTATGGTTTATTATTTTTTGTCAGAAAATCAGTATCAAATATGTTTTAGTATATTATGGTGTTTGTTACTAATCTAATTTTTGGAATACAATGATCAAAGGAGTCTTTTTATTAAATCGACCTATTTTTTTGAATTTGATCTGCCCAACCTTTTATTTAAAGTTTTCTTATAGATATTTGGTGTGCTGATATATGATTACAAATATTATGTTATGTCATATTGTCACTAATATTTCCTTGAATAAAATGATCTTTAAGGTTTATGCATTAGAGATGCATGACCTTCAACCTGTCCCACGCCCAGTTGACATGTTCCTTTTAAGGTAATTACTTTTATTTAACGAGTTTGGGATAAAACATAATCTAAATCAACCCATATTCATAAATAAATTGCTCAAAATGCCACCTTTATCAAAAACCATACCATTTCTTGTTAGTTTGAGGGAAAAAAGAGACGTTACCTCAGATGTTTGAGTTCCTCTGATTCTTCAGCAGTGCACCCATGTGTACAACCCGAAAATGCTAACATGTCCATCTCATATCTCAAGTGCAATGCCATAAATGGTCCTTTTTCTTGAAGAATATTCACCAACTTATTCCCAAGAGCTTCAATAGAAGGTGTGAACTTTAATGCATGGAAATTGACACGACACCTAAGCTTTTGAAGATGTGGTGGAATGCCATTGTTTGCTAATCGTGTATCCGTTCGATTAAAATGTATCACCTTATGCTTGTTAAAAAGTGGTAAAATCTGCAATTTGGTACAAAATTATGAAAAAAAAGAATTCGACTAATCACACAGTTTAGGTAAGTGTTCAACAGATTAAGACAGTGTCTGAAATATCATTCCTTAATGAAAACATCAGCGACATCAAACTATAATAAAAAGGTAAAGCAAATTATTAATATAGAATCAAACATTTATAGTTGAATTTGGTAAGCTAATTGTAGAAAATAGTAAGATACAAACCTGTTCAAGGTAGTATTTTTCACTTGACCAGCTGACAGGCGGCATCTCTAATGGCTGATATCCATACTTTCTGCTAAATCTCTTTGGTAATCTTTTAACAATCCGGACTTCATCCCTTAGGGAATCAATGAAGTGCCCGACATTAAATATGTCCTCAAAATCACTAAACAAAACACAAAACATAAACATACTAATGTAAGATGCCAATAACATTACGAGTATCGTAAAAAATAATAAATAGTAACAAGATAATTACCTAGGATCAGCCCAAAAAGATGTCTTATCAAGCTCTGGAACAACCAAAGTGAGGTTTAATAGACGAGCAACTGTCACCATATCACATATCTGAAATGGTAAATCTTAGTATATAATTACAAACTACCAATGCAGGTATAAATTAGATACAAAAACAAATGAAAGAACCACGAACCGCAGCTCTCATTTGATTTAAACCCCCGTTGCAAGAAACTTTAAGAAAACCGTTACTCGTATAATTCCCTGCACAACAATAGAATTATAATCAAACAAAACAAAATCTTCCTTAACCTTGGTATAAACGCTCATAAAAGGAATTATGGTAAGCATATCCAATAAGAAGATTAATGTTACATACCTAACTATTATTTGTCTAGCTAGTTATTATCTTTCTACCATAGAATCAACTGTCAAAATCTAGTACAGATCATCTATGAACTAAAACATATTACCTAAAATGAACATACACTGTAATCAATTGGATAAGATACATAAATGAACATAAACCCAACAGTTTAACATCACTCACTTAAGGCTGGCAGAGGTGGTGGCGGCAGCACGGTGACTATGGCCTCAGGGGACAGTCGGGCGGATGCGTTTATCGGGTTCAAGAATCCGGTGAAGAATTGTGGGTGCCAAAGCTCACCAACAGTCAAAAGCTGAACCAAACAAGTCCAAATCAAAATGGTGGAACAAACCCTAATGAACCACACTTGCAATCTGGTTCGCTGGATTACTTGACCCGGTAACTTAGCCCACCTCACCACCTGCACACTACTGTTTTCAGATCTAACATCCATTTCTTTTCTTCACACCACATCTCTTCTTCATCATCAAGACATTGCTATAAGTTTCTCAAACTCAGCACTGAAAACCTAAAGATTCTACCTTTCTAACACCCAATTGAATCAATACGAACCCTAATTAATCACCCTAAACAAACCACCAGTTGGGTGCTCGTAAAATTGTAAAAAGATTCAAAATTTTCACCAATTGAAACGATTTGATTCGAAATACGAACTGGGTGTTGACGAAAGATGAAGAATTCGAAGATTATGATACGAAATTAGCCAAATTGGCGAAATGGGGGTGTGCAAATTTACAGAAAGATTTGAAGTTTTGCCGAATGGATCGGTGAATATGAACCCTAGGGAGGGAGTGATAAACAATGAATATTGAAAGGGGGTGATTAACAATAAATAAATTTATGAAGAAAATGGGGATTTCAACCACCAAAGGTTCACAATCGTCAAATGTTTTTCAATGTTTGAAGATCTGATTTTGTAAAAGAACTTTTATCTGCTTTTGGAGGTTACCAAAATCAAAGAAAGGTGAAGTTTTTTTGTCTTTGTTTTTGTTTGTATGAAATTTTTGGGGGAAAAGGGTGTGAAAGGGAGATCTAATGTGAGGAAAGTGACAGAGGAGTATGGTACAAATTTGCAATTGCTAGGTCATATGAGTGTCTAGAAGTTTGGGACTATTTCATACAATCAATTTAGAATTTCAAGTTTCTATATTATAATATTAATTTACTTAAATGTGTGGATAAAAAAGGGCGTCTCTTTTTGTATCTTGAATATTTTAATGAAGTTATAGTGATATATAGAATTTAATAGTCTATCACATTGTATATTGTCAAGAGTTCTATATAAAATTAATTCATCTTCAAATCATTTCACTTTTAAGAGTTTGGTACTAGTTGAGTTAAACAAAAACTTTTGAAAATATTAATTTGTAAATTAAATTTTACTAATGTAAATTAAGAATCATTAACTAATAATTATTCATACTAAAAATTTGAACCATTTTAACAATGACACTACTAGCATTCACTTTGGTTACCAAACAACAATATTACTTACATAAAAACCATAGATTTACACTCAACTTGAACGTAATTTCACTCAAAATGATGATTATAAGTGAAATAAGAATAATTAAGTAAAAATCAATGATAATTATACTAGTGAAATAAATTTTAACACTCAAAATAAAAGTTATAAGTTTAATCGGTTAAATTATTAGTATGTTTTTTATCAATCAGTAGATCATAGTTGGATTACTAAAATCTAATTCGTCTATTTAATAATTTAACATGTTAGTTGCGATTTAATATTTCTTAAGAAAAGAAATTTAAGTACAATAGAAAATAGAAAATTGATAATACACGAGTAATACAAAACTTTTAAGAGTGTCTTGTTACTCGTTTTTACATGGTTGTAGAATTAAATGAATAATCATACTCCAAATTTGATATTAAATGATTTTTAAACCATAGCGTTTGGTTCTATTTAAATATTAGAAATTGCAGTCTAAGGGGCTGTTTGGTATCATCTGATTGAATAAGTGCTGAACCAGTAAGAGGTCTGAACCAATAAGAGGTCTGAACCAGTAAGTGCTGAACCAGCTTAAGCCTGTTTGGTTGGACATCTGAATAACTCTATATAATGATTATTTTACCCCTCTAATTATTCAACAGTTCAAAACTTTCATCCAGTTCAAAACACACAAACACAACAATAACAACCTTGATCACAAAACATTAGCTATCTCAATGTTCAGTATGATGCACCTAAGGAAATTTGCAATTGATGAACCCTAACAACAATTGATGAACCCTAACAACCGGAGATAGCCTTAACAGTCGACTAAAAGTCAATATCAAGATGCACAATCAGAGGCACTCACCGAAACCGAGGACTTGGAGCCGTGAGTGGCTTGGAGCGGCCAACGGCTTGGAGCGAGCGGCAGCTTGGAGCGGGCGGCGCCTCAGGATGTCTATGTTAAAAGAGAACCTAACCTGAAGAGTCATTGGTTTTCCAGGTCGGAAAATGAAGTAAACAACTCAGGTGGACAAGAGGCGAACCACTCAGCTGATGAGTCAGCTATACTTTTTTAAAATAGCCTAATGAGGAGACGATCGTAACCTCTGAGCTCAAAGATGGAAAGCAGATTCCTTTTTTCAGGTTTTGCATAGCTTCCCAAGCGTCCGGCTTTCTTTTTGGGTTCCGAAAGGCAGAGTCGCTTCAGCATCGAGCATGGAGCGGGTGGCGCCTTGGAGCGGGAGCGGGCGGCGACTCGGACCGGGCGGCGACTAGGACCGGGCGGCGACTTGGAGCGGTCGGCGACTTGGAGCGGGCGACGACTTGGAGTCCGAAAGAGCTTAGAGGTCGATTGGCTTTGAGGTCGACGGGGGGTGGGAGTGTGTTTTGGGTCAGACTTTTGTAAGGATCTGACCTAATCAGAGATGGAATAAGAGGTTAGTGTTATTAAGTGGTATCCAACCAAGCATCATGGTCTGACCAGATCAAACATAAACATCTGACAAGTGTAATAAGAGCCAAACAAACAGCCCCTGACTTAAGTTCAGGTTCCTAAATAAACTGGTTTTGTGCAAAGTAAGAGAATATTAAAGCAATAAAATGATTCCTGTTGTCGTTGCTTTAAATGGTAAAATGACAAAAAAGGGCCTGCCTTAGAAATTAATTAAAGAACATATAAGGTTATTTGGGCCAACATACGTCTACATTTCACACTTTGATTTTAAAGAAGTTTCTTTCTATTCAAAATTATTGATTATTGATTTAGTTAAACTTCTAATCATAATTGTTAGTGGCTCCGCCACCTAAGAATTTGCTACTGAGGTTTGAGAAATGAAAAGTTGTTTGTTTTTGTTGTTTTTGTTGTTTACTGTTGTCATAAAAATTTAACAGTCAGGGTGTAAATTTTTGACACGAACCTAATAAGAAATTTATGGGTTTGAGTTTACTATAAAAGGGTTTGAGTCAGATTCGGGTTGAACCCGTGAACCCGCTTAGTTAAACAGGTCGAGTTCGGGTTCAACCAGACGGGTTTGTGGGTTGACCCGTTTGACCCATTTTTAATATTTTTTTATCTTTTTGTATATGTTTTGAATCATAAATTAAATTTCTTATGTGTTTTATTTTAAATTTTAGAACTTAAAATAGAAATTGGCATAAGATTTCACAACTAAAATATAATTGTTTTATATTAATTGGTATTCTTTGTTAAAATGGAAATTTAAAAAATAAATAAAAATTTAAAAATTCGGGGTCAATCAGGTCGTGTTCGTGTCAACCTATAAATTTTTGTGTCATGTTCGGGTTAGCATTTCATATTAATTATCAGGTTGGGGTTTGTTGATGTGTACTAACTAGTTACGTAGTTAGTCAATTTAGAAGGGTCAAAAGTGGTCAATAGAGATTGTATTGGTAGAATAGTTAATGAAGTATAAATAGAGGTGAGAATTGTAAAAGAGTAGTTTTTTGGAGAAATAACAAACTTTCCCTCTTCTAGTCTCTTGTAACTAACTTTTCGAGAATCATCTTCTTCCTCTTTGATTCTCTGAGTTTTACCAAGTTCATCCATTGTTAATCAATCATGAGCTTTTGAAATCCACATCAGTGGTATCAGAGCTATCTTTCCTCGGAAGTTCTTTGCTGGTTGCATAAGCGGAAGATGACGAGAAGGCAAGCTTTGATGAATTCCGAAGGGGATGAGGCGAGTAAAGGATCGGAATCTGAGAATGATCAACAATCACAGATGAATGAAAGGATTGTTGAGAATTCGAAGTCGTTAGTGGAGCTCAAGAATATAGTGACCGGTCTTGCCATTCAAGTTTCAGAGATGGTGAATCAACAACATCGCTCGTCCGGTAATCGGTCCGATACGAATTCAGGAGGAATTGGAGATGCAGGTTTCAATTCGATGGCGAGACTTACAAAGATCGAGTTTCCGAAGTTTCGTGGAGAAGATTTGAATTCGTGGCTGTTCAAAGTGGAACGATTCTTCCAATTAGAGACAATATCGGATGCAACTAAGGTTCGATTGGCAGCTATTCATTTTGAAGAGAAAGCTTCACAATGGTTCCAATCCTACACTTTACAGCGAGGTAATAAACCGTTATCTTGGCAATTGTTTGATGATCCGATGACTGAATTAAAGAATCTTAAACAAACTGCGACGGTGCAAGAATATTATGATGCTTTTGATGCTATAATCAGTCGGCTAAATTTGCCAGTTGAATATGTTTTAAGCTGTTTCATAGCTGGTTTGGAAGAAGAGATTCAGTTACAAGTAAGAATGTTCAATCCAAAGACTATTCAGCAAGCTTTTTGTTTGGCTAAGCTTCAAGAAGCAACGATTAAGGCCAAGAAAATAAGATTCACCAAGACTCCCTTGCTAGCCACACCGGTTAATTCTAAAGCAGTAGTTCCAATTGTTAAACCTGTAGTAAATGAAAGTAAAAAGACAATTACAAACAGGCGTACCTTAACTCAAAGTGAATTTGATGAGAAAAGAGCTAAGGGTTTATGTTTTAATTGTGATGAGAGATATGTACCTGGTCATATTTGCAAAGAGAAAAGGCCTCAGGTGTATCATATTGAAGTAGAGATGTTAGAAGATGTTATTGAAGAAGAAGAACCAACATTAGATGAGATAGAGTTTGCACAAATTTCTGTGAATGCTCTGACTGGTGATGATCGATTTCAATCATTAAGAGTCACGGGTCATTTTGGAAAAATGAGTTTACAAATGTTGTTGGACACGGGTAGCTCGCATAATTTTTTAGATGTGGTGATAGCAAAACAGTTGGGTTGTAAATTGGTGAATAGACCTGCTATGTTGGTTAAAGTAGCTGATGGAGGATCAATTGTCTGTGATAAAATGGTTGAAAAATTTGCCTGGAAAATGCAGGGTATTATCTTTGAAGCAGATATGTATGTGATGCCATTGGGAGGTTGTGATGTCGTATTGGGTGTTCAATGGTTCACTGAATTGGGAGCCATCAAGATGAACTATAAGGATAGAACTGTTGAGTTCAAACACTGGGGTCAAAAGATAGTTTTAAGGGGACAACGATCCAAAAGGTTGTCAACTTTTAACAAGGGGAGTTTTAAGAAGCTAACCATGCAGAGGGGAGAAATCTCTATGATACAAGTTTATGCTATTGAGGGACATCCTACTTCTACTTCAGTGTCATTACAACGAGATGAGGATATCCTTTTGAGACAGGATATACAACTGATATTACAAGAGTTTGCTGATGTATTTCGTGATCTCAACTCTTTACCTCCTTTGAGAAATTCATTTGATCATCGAATTCCTCTCAAGAAAGGAACCGAAGGTATTCACTCTCGACCTTATAGGTATCCTTCTCTGCAAAAAGATATTATTGAAAAAATGACAAAAGAATTGTTAGATCAAGGTATAATTCGGTATAGTAACAGCTCTTTTGCTGCTCCTGTGGTCTTAGTCAAAAAGAAAGATGGTGGGTGGAGAATGTGTGTGGATTATCAAAAGCTTAATCAAGCAACTATTCCGGATAGGTTTCCAATTCCTTTGGTGGAGGAATTAATGGATGAACTTCATGGTACTCAATTCTTTTCAAAATTAGATTTGAAATCGGGGTATTATCAAATCCGGATGGATCCTATTGATGTGAGTAAGACTGCTTTCAAGACTCACTGTGGGCATTTCGAATTCTTAGTTATGCCTTTTGGCCTAACTAATGCCCCTTCCACTTTTCAAGGATTGATGAACCATGTATTCCGTGAGTATTTGAGGAAGTTTGTCCTTGTTTTCTTTGATGATATACTGGTCTATAGTGCTTCGTGGGAGCTGCATATGTCTCATTTGAGAATGGTTTTGGAAGTGTTAAGACAAAACAAGTTGGTTGCCAAGGAAAGCAAGTGTGTTTTTGGTGCATCGGAGTTAGAGTACTTGGGCCATCTTATATCTTCTAAAGGGGTATCAACTGATCCAGCAAAAATACAGGCTATTCAAGAGTGGCCAATTCCTAATTCTCTTAAAGCTTTAAGGGGATTTCTGGGTCTTACGGGTTACTACAGGAGGTTTGTGCAAAACTATGGCCTCATTGCTCGACCCTTGACTCAACTGCTTAAAAAGGATGCTTTTACTTGGTCTCATGAAGCTGATATTGCTTTTCAATCCCTTAAAAAGGCTATGATCTGCCCTCCAGTTCTTGCTTTACCCAATTTTAATGAACCATTCGTGATTGAAACTGATGCTTCTGGGTATGGAATTGGTGCTGTTTTGATGCAACAAGGTCATCCGATTGCTTTTATTAGCAAGACATTGTCTCCTAAAAATTTGACTCTTTCCACTTATGAAAGAGAGCTACTTGCCATTATTTTTGCAGTTCAAAAGTGGCAGCAGTACTTAATCAACAATTCGTTTGTCATTAAGACGGATCAACAAAGTCTTAAATACTTGTTGGACAGTAAACTTTCAACACCTTTACAACAGAAATGGTTATCAAAATTGATGGGATTCTCTTTTGAGATTTGTTACAAGAAGGGAGTTGAAAATAAAGTGGTCGATGCTTTGTCAAGGGCAACTCATGGGGAGTTGTTGCAATTGGCTGCTTCTTCGGTTCACACTGATTTATGGGAAGAAATTAAGCATGCTTGGTTGCTTGATCCCGTACTTCAGAAGTTGATCTCGGAGTTATCAAGTGATCCATCCTCTCATCCTCAATATTCTTGGCATGCGGACGAATTGAGAAGGAGAGGGAAGCTGGTTATTGGTAATCTTCCATCTCTTAAGCTCAAACTCTTTAAGTGGTTACATGACTCAGCTCAAGGAGGTCATTCGGGTATACATGCCACTATTAATCGCATTGCTAGATTGTTCTATTGGCCTAGAATGCGAAAGGAAGTTGCGGATTATGTTAAGAACTGTACTATCTGTCAACAATGCAAGGCTGATACTGCAGCATATCCGGGGTTATTGCAGCCTCTTCCAATTCCGTCGGGAGTATGGGAAGAGATTTCTATGGATTTCATTGAAGGTTTACCACGTTCGAGTGGTAAGGATGTCATTTTAGTGGTGGTGGATAGGTTGAGTAAGGGTGCACACTTTATCGCTCTTACACACCCTTTTACTGCAGTAGATGTTGCTCAACTTTTTTTGGATCAAATCTACCGATTGCATGGGCATCCAAAATCCATTATATCCGATCGTGACAAGATTTTCATTAGTCACTTTTGGAAAGAATTGTTAAGTCTTCAAGGAGTTGATCATAAACTTTCTAGTTCTTTTCATCCTCAAACGGATGGACAAACGGAAGTTTTAAATCGTTGTTTGGAAGGTTACTTGAGATGTTTGTGTTTTGATCGTCCCCAAGATTGGGTCAAATGGTTACCGTTGGCAGAATTTTGGTATAATACCAACTACCAATCGGCTATTAAATGTTCACCATTTGAGGTCATCTATGGCCAACCACCTCCTTTACATTTACCATACTTACCCGGTGACAACAATAATGAAGCTGTGGATAGAAGTTTATTGGTTCGTGAGGAGGTTATCAATATCTTAAAAGCCAATTTACTTCAGGCTCAAAATCGAATGAAGCAAGCTGCTGATGCTCATAGATCCGAGAGAAGTTTTGCTGTTGGTGACTGGGTCTATTTGAAGTTACAACCTTATCGACAACAGTCTGTTCAATATCGCTCCAACCATAAACTGTCAGCAAAGTATTTTGGCCCCTTTCCAATTCTAGCTAAGGTGGGACAAGTTGCTTATACTCTGCAATTACCAGTGGGTTCAACCATGCATCCCACAGTTCATGTCTCACTGCTTAAAAAATATCATGGATCTACTCCTCCCCCTTCTTCTTCTTCTGCCATATTGGGTGATGAAGTACCTAAAGAACCAGAAGGAGTGATTGAGACTAAAGTTCTTAAGAAACATAATCGAGTGCATGTTCAGTGGCTGGTTAAATGGAAGAATCTTCCACCTGAGGAAGCTACGTGGGAATCAGCTGCTTTGATGAATCAATGGTTTCCTACATTTGATCCTTGGGGTCAAGTATCTTCTTAACCGGGGAGTATTGATGTGTACTAACTAGTTACGTAGTTAGTCAATTTAGAAGGGTCAAAAGTGGTCAATAGAGATTGTATTGGTAGAATAGTTAATGAAGTATAAATAGAGGTGAGAATTGTAAAAGAGTAGTTTTTTGGAGAAATAACAAACTTTCCCTCTTCTAGTCTCTTGTAACTAACTTTTCGAGAATCATCTTCTTCCTCTTTGATTCTCTGAGTTTTACCAAGTTCATCCATTGTTAATCAATCATGAGTTTTTGAAATCCACATCATTTGTGTAAATAAAATTTCAGGTTCAGGTTGGGTTGGACCTGACAACTTGAGAACACACTCGTTTAGCCCCCTATTTAACATGCATTATCAAAAGGGTGTCCTCTTAATCACTTTCTATTTGGAGAGGAATAGTAATACTCAAATCATTATAACTGAAACTTACAATTTTCAACACCAGCATTTAGTGCGCAGACTCATCCTCTAATCCAAAGATAATGTTTGTATAGTTAATTAGTTACAACTTGCTACAAATATTATTATGAAAATATGAAAGACGGACTCTTGTTTCAGTCGAAGTCGTGATTCTTGAAAGCAACTACTAACAAAACGACACCATCCTTCTCTCTCTCTCTTTCTCTTTTGCATCGAGTATAGCTACAACCTGCAACTCAAACCAAAAGACATCTTAACAATGGAGCTTCAAAAACTCATGCTTTCTACCCTTGTAATCACATGGCTTCTATCCACCATCGTCCAATCGGTTCGTTTCGATATCGAATCAGGTCGCACCAAATGCATATCAGAAGACATCAAAAGCAACTCCATGACAGTTGGTCACTATTCCATCGTTAATCCCAATGAAGAACACCCTTTACCTCAATCCCACAAACTCACTTTGAGGGTACATCAAACACAGATACACAATCTCCAACTCATCAACTAGAGTTTATCATCAGCTATCTTTCATTTTACATGAATTTAGGTTGAATTTTTGTTATCTTTTTGAGAATTTTGATATGGAGATGTGATGCTCGGACGTTGGTGATGATTTGATGCAGGTGACATCGGTGTATGGAAATTCGTATCACTATGCTGATCATGTTCAATCAGGGCAGTTTGCATTTCAGGCTGTTGAGGGTGGAGATTATGTGGCTTGCTTTTTCGCCCTTGATCATCGTCCAGCGATCAAGTTTTCGGTCGAGTTTGACTGGAGGTCTGGTATGGCTGCTAAAGATTGGTCGACTGTGGCGAAAAAAGATTCTATAGATGTAAGTATCTTGGTTGATTTATGAAAGGGTGGAGAAAAGACAGATCACTCACATGTTATATCGTTTATGTGTTGTGTTCATAATGTGTTCATACTTCATAATGTTATACTGCCCATGTTAGGTGTTTGAGACCATATGAGGTGTTAGAAGACCGCAACTTGATGTTATAGGGCCCTTATAATTTACTAAGGTTGACTGATGTGACAATATACACCACCAAGAAGCTCATACGGCCCGTATGATATGATAGTGATGATCATTTATGAAATTACTTTACCAGTCTAAAGAAATTGATGAAAAGGGTCCCTAGATGTTCAAGATCAACATCATATAATCCCATTGTTTGTGTTGCAGATTATGGAATTTGAGTTAAAGAAGCTTGAAGATACCATCACTTCCATTCATGAAGAGATGTTTTATCTCCGCGAAAGGTCAATGAACAGTCTTTCATGGATCGTTTTAAAGTAGTTCTTTTGACTTTGTAGAGTCGATTGTTGTGACGAGTCAAAGGAGTAACCAGGTGTTGTATTATGTATGCCTTGCAGGGAACAAGAAATGCAACAACTTAACAGCAAGACTAACTCGAGAATGGCAATGTTGAGTTTTCTTTCACTATGTGTTTGCTTGTCAGTGGCAGGTTTACAAGTATGGCATCTGAAGTCGTTTTTTGAAAAGAAGAAGCTCATTTAAGTTGAGAATCTTTAAATTTTCATGACAGTTATTATAAAAGTGTAGCTAAAAAGTCACTGGTTGACCTATGTGTAGGCCATGGTTTATAGTTATATGTAATATGTAATATCCAGCATCACAAGCAAAAATACTACGGAGTAATATCCAGCATCACATTAGACGGTGTTGCATTATCCTACGATGTTGAATCTTTAACTCTTTCGGTCTTTTAATCGGCCCATCCACTAGATGGCAACATTATTGGTATATAAGCATCAGGATGTAGTGCTTGGGTCGATTAACTTATTTTTAAAAAAAAAACTATTTACATAAAGAGCTAGCTCGTGCTCGGTCAATGTGACTGATCCCAGGTCACCAAGAGTCACACAAACATAAAAGAAATGCTGACATGAGCTTGTCAAATAAACATAGTGGGTCTCAACAAAACAACAGTCCTACGTGTGTCACAAGTGAAACATGCATATGGTTTTGTCTGTAGATTCACCATGACAAGACACCAGTCGCCACAACCAGCATCTCCATTACTAGCGCACATTCAAAAGCAGGCATAGGTTTACAAAATGGTGAATCATTCCTCATAACAAATGGTTACAGCAAAATCATTTATCACATTAGCAGCACTATCTTTCAGAGAAAAAGGAAATGTAACAAATTTAGCATGTACAAAACATATAAAAAGTCAGAGAACAAAGCAGGCAAGAAAAATGTGTTTCCAAGCTGCAACTAACATTAACATTTCATTATTTGAATTATAAACTATCCAAGATTTCTTGAAATTCCTTGATACTCACCTGAAGAAAAAGAAGGGAACTCATTTTTCTAAAACTGCATTCATCTTTATCAAAGTCAGGATTCGGACTTGAATATGTTCATAAAATGATGATGTGTTGGGGATGATTGATGACTGCCAGCTGGCAAGCAATGATTGGTCATGCAAAAATATGCCAATGTTGATCTGGATGTAATGTTTCTTTGATTTTTTCAAGCCTCTTTAAAATCTCCAAAAAGGACGGTCTCCGATTCATATCTGCTGCCCAGCATTCCTCTGTCAACCTACCAAATTATTCAAACACATCAGAATCAGTATATATCATGTGGGTGTTTTGGATATTTGACTGAAAGTTCACTTACTCTTTCAGTTCGGGAGTGTAACCTTTTGCTCTAAATACAGGCCTGTGCCCATCCGCCACATATTTTGCTGCTTCATAAGCTTCATAACCCGATAATGGTGGCTCACCTTCAAGCATCTAAAAAGAATTTCAAAAGGTCATTATCAAACGGTCAATTATATGTTTTCTATCCTTATATCACAAAACTCATTCCACCATGAATTACCTCATATAATATCATTGCAAAAGAGAACACATCAACCTTTTATCATATTTACGGTGCTTGAAGACTTCAGGAGCCATGTATCGATCTGTATTTATACCATGAAAATACCACATATTCAATCATATGGAAAATTCAACAAAATGGTGATTTAATGGAAAACAGAATATAGGATATAAACCATACAGCTGCCTGTCTCGCCAGTCATTTTGTAAATGTCGTGAGAATTTTGAACCCTAATAAGCTTGCTAAGTCCAAAGTCTCCAACTTTTAAATGGTCTGCATTTGAATTAACTAAAAGAACATTCCTGGAACATGAAAAAAGAACCGAATTATAACCACGTATAAATATGAGTGCACACATTAAAGAAAACAGTAACCTTTGTATTCTGAGTTCTGAATATAGTAAATAAACAAACCTTGGTTTTAGGTCTCTATGAATGATAACATTAGGCTCATTGTGAAGATAAGCCATGCCTCTGCAAACACACATAAAAATGAATGAAAAGGAAACAAAAAAGAAACAGCACGCTATATGACAGAAGATGTGTTTTATAAACAATATAAAAAGTACCTGGCAATGTCTAAAGCAAAATTTACAGCTGTTGCTGGGCTTAGTGCACCCTTTCCCTTTAGGCACTGGTGGAGATCACCCTACATTCACATATTTGTGTTCAGATAATAGGACCGCAAATATGGTAGTTTCTGCTTTTGTTTTCATTTCTAAACTTATACTGGATAGATGTTTTTTTATAAATTACCCCTCGTAGATACTCAGTTATTAGCATTAGCGGTTTCTTTTCGGTAACAGCTCCCAGAAATTGCACTATATTGGGATGGCGAAGTTTGACCAGCAAATTCACCTCATGCCTGAAGTCTTGACTGGATTGGCAAAACAAACAAGAATAAGGAAACTCATCCATTTTGGTAGTAAAGCTCACTGTAAAATAAAGATTGTTTTGAAGTACTTTACTAGTTGACCAGATATAATATAACTCACATCACCAATTGTCATCTGAGAGACTTGGAAGTATACGTTTGACAGCTACAGGTGTTCCACGCCAACATGCTTTTACAATCTCACCAAAAGATCCCTATTAGCATAAATAGTTATAATCAATAAGTCCTTGTTGGTTTAGAACTTGAAATAACATATCTAAATCCCGACTTGTTAGATTGAAACATTAAATTGACAAAATTATAATCAAACGAACCAATACCTTGCCTATTAAGTGGGAGTTTGTGAAATCCAACTCTAGAGGGTCAATTTCCCAGTCACACTTATTTGGAAGGGGTGGTGGCACAGGCCTTGGTTCAAAATGACTTCCATTTTGTCCCTGCGCAGAAGATTGACAAAATTCTGAAACTTAGAAAAAACATACAGCCCACCTTAAGAATGTGTATTAGCATAACTTCTAATATATTCCTAAAAAAATGGATTGTGGGTCCTAATTCCAAAAGGATAATGAAGACATATAATCCTTTGAATATAATTCCCAAAGGATGAACAGTGTCTTGGTGAATACAATCTTAACTGAATAGCACAGCATAACATGTATCAAAAGTTATATCATAAACTTAAGAATCAACTATCAAGAATAAATTCCAAATCACATGAGAGTGTCAGGGCAGCCAGGTGTGAACTTACATATGAAAGGCCACCATACGACTTTAGTAGCTCAATCATGTTATGTTTCCTAGCTCCTTCTGCATCAGCTAGTGGCTGTCATGAACAATATCAAGAACTGTGAGTTTATTAAACAAGATGAAATCACAAAAAGTCTAAATAAACTTGTTAATCAGTGATCTAAGGCTAGTAAATGAATCAAGAAGATAACAGATGGTTTTTACAACCAACAACCCTATGTATAAAAGAAGCAATGAGGCATGTTTATTGCATATAGAAGCAATTATTTCTTGATGTCAGAATATAACAAGTAGACATATGAACATATCGATGATGGATCACTCAAGCAAAACTCTCCTAACCTAGGTTCATTTGCAGCACCATTTATGCTTCCAGCATGAGCTTAAAATGATGGTTTTTGCTAACAACCTAAACAGAAGCACTGAATCTATAAATAATTCCCGGTCAAGCCTACTCGGTGGTAACTTCTTTCAAATAAATAAACAAATGTACAGTTAAATAAACAGAACTAAACAGCATCAATATTAAGCTGTCCATATCCTATACTGATGTAGACGAAAACATGAACCAAATGCCTTCATACAATAACTTATATCGTGAACATATATTTGCTTCTGTTGCAACTATACAATCTGCCGGAACAAGCCACCGAAAGTGCAAACCGAACCATTATCACTCACTTTCCTATAATCCAATATTGATCATACAAACCTACAATTTACTTTTCTGAATGCATATAAACCTTAATCGTTCAACGAATTTCCAACAAAAAACAAGGATATACTGAGCTCAAACCGTTAAACCGAACCCTCACTACTTGCTTTTAAGATTTCACAAATTTCAACTGCAATAAATCAATCATCAAGCAGCTCCAATAATAATCCAACGACAAAAATACGAAACAGAAAACTAATATTCCATAAGCGTGCAGTTGTAACTTGTATACATCATTACCGTGTTTTTCCATCGATCCTGCGCGTTAACATCAGCACCGTACTCAATCAAACATTTAGCAACTTCGATCCATCCGTGAAGTGAAGCGACGTGAAGCGGAGTTCGATTATCATAATCCCTAGCTTGAACCAACGACGGATCTTCCTCCAACAGCTTCCTCACGGCCGCTGGATCGTTCTGGTGAGTGTGCCACAAAATTAACGACGTCCGGCTGACTTTCGCCTTATCCTTCTTCTTTCCGGTGGCCGGAGGAGCTTCTCCGACGGAATGCCCCGAGCTTCCCTCGCTGCCGCTCATTCAATTTCTCAGATCGGAGATGTGAATTTGGGTTACTTTCACAACTGATTTCTCAGAATGTTAATATTCATTAACAAAAAAAAAGGATTGCGTATTTCACACCGTTGAGTGACGGACACTTTTTTATAGCGTGACACCACCGAATAATATTATTATTTAAAACCATAAATGATGTTATAAGCGCATGTTTAAGATTTCATTTGGAATCTCCTTTTAACTTATTTGAGGGGTAAAAAGACAAAAATAGCTCTTCAAATAAATCAATAAGCTAGAAATTTTAACTTATTGACTTATATGGAGGGGCATTTTTGTCATTTCACCCCTCCAAAAGTTAAAAAGTCCTTTTGAAATGAAAAGCCAAACATGGTTTAAGCACGTCAGGTGACAAACGTTTGTAACAAAAATGCGAAACCTAGACATAAACACTGATTTTACGTGACTGACTCGGCCGTATAAACATGGAACATAGTTAAAAGCGTCCGCTTGCATAGTTAAAACTACAAGTTAAATTGAATCGTCCAAACAAATTTACTTGTAACTAAAATGTTAGAATGACTAATGTCACAAGTATCAAAAGTGTGCATTATACATCGTAGGACCGTAGAATCCTAATTTACACACACCATTTGATCTCGTAAACTATAGTTTACTATGTAACGATTGGTCAAATGATTGAAAACTATATTTTCTGTTTTTCCTTTAATTAGCATGAATGGTTAACTGATTGAGAGGAATTGTTTTAATATCTTGTTGCTTATTGATATGGATCATTTATTATAACAAAAATCAACTTTAATAAATAATAGTTTGATGAATCGGTCTTTAAAAATGTCGCACCATTGCAAGCAATATACAAGTGGAGCACAATGAATTAGTATATTAATCTTATCATTTTGTTTGTCTAAATTTGTCTTCTTCTTTGTAAGACTAATTTTATATTTGCTTTATTTATATACTATCTTAAGTTTCAATAAAGGAGAGTATGTGACATTTTATTATGGTATGTTTACGAGCTAGACAGATTCAATTGTGCTTAGTATATTCAAATGATTTGAAAACTTGAGCTCTATTTTGATATCGACTCGCTTAGAAATAAAACCATCTCGTGATTTAACGTGTCACCTTGAAATTAAAAGAAAATCAAAGACCATTGCTTTATATCGAGATTAGAGGGGGAGAGACGCTAACGGTTTTAAGTATTCATCAACAAATAAAACGATTAATAATATTTTCGTCGGTAGTGTTAAATTTTAATTCAGTAATGTTAAATTTTAGTTCGGTAGTATAAATTTTTATATAAATATCGAGTTCGCCCCTCTAAAAAATATTAATTTCACCCGGCCCCCTCTACGATAATGTTCAAACTCCGTCACTGGTTCAATAGTCGAATTTAATATTCTTTTGACTTTCGAATGGATATACAATTATACATTGCAACATCTATTGGTGTCATACGTCTTAATATTAATATTAAAAATATAAAAAAAAAATCATCCGCGTCTTCTATGGAACGGTCGACATGGGAAGTAGCGAACATTTTCATATTTTATGTTTTGAGAGAAAAGGATAAAAAATGTCAAGTGGCTAAATATAATACTGCGACAGTATCACATATTTCTAGTTTGACACTACATGTGAATACAATAACAGATTTCATTGCTTCCTCCGCAAGGCAAGCATTTTACAACCGCAGATGTACTTTGTACGCCCCACGTTACAAGTGGTGTTGGTTTCTAACTCTCATTTGAAACAGAGTAGATATGAATTAAAAAAATTGATTTTAATAATTCAAATTATTATCTTTTGACCGATAATAATTCATACTATTACCTTGTACGGTATTACCTTTAATTTTTATTTTTATTACCAACAACAACCCCCGTAATATAATTTTCATTTTTTACGTTAGATTTGGACTCGATTCCGTTTGCAATAATGATTAGAAACAAAATGAACAAGCATACAAGTTAAATTGAGCCTAAAATAAATAATTGCTAAAATAAATAAACTGAGCGTATAAAATTGAAAATTATATCATTGTGACTGTTGTTGATAATAAAAGTATAAGTTGAGATTGTTAATGGTCAGATTAATAGTATGGATTATTATCAGCCAATATCTAATGGTTTGGATTATAAAGATCCAATTTGCCTATGAATTAAGACAGTGTAGCATAGATTAGAGTTGTTAAATTGTTTTTAAAATAATTAAATATGTTATTAATATGGTTTAGGGATAGAATACATGCTCTCAAAATATGACTAATTTCAATTGTACTCCCCGTGTTTTAACAGAAATAACTATTTTTCTCTAAAAGTTTTAAAAGTCAATTTTAGTATAAAAGTTTCATAATTTATTTTAATTTCAATCCAAAAGTTTTATTCTATTGAATTTAAGTTGAAACAACTAACGAAAATTTTAACTGGAATTGAAACAACTGATTAAATTATCAAACCGTTACTTTTTTGTCCTAGCTATTAAATTTGATTGTATTGTTCTTTGTGGTTTGGTTGATTTCGACATACCTATTAAAACTTAGTAGCTTACAAGTAATCAAAATTGTTTTTTTATTCTTATTGATTTGATACTAATTTCGGTACTCTAATATGTTACTAATTTGTAGTATTTATGATTGTTTGATTTTGTTTTCTTATTGTCTTGATTTGTTGTTACAAATATTACTTAATTTGCTTCTGATTTGAAGTATTCCTTAATAACTTACAGTTCTAAGAACTTACATACATGTGAATTTTTGTTTTGAATTTTGATCTCTAGATTATGTTAGTTGTTTACACGAAATCATTTATTGAATCCTATTTGCCTTTTGAAATCAATAGTTGGATCATGCTTATTAACTTTTTATCATTGTTGCAGAGCTAATGACAGGTTACATAGATGATTTTTATAACACACAAGAATATTCGAGTAATGAAAGATATGGTTGACACAATGTCAAGCTTGTTGCAGTTGCAAGTTTGAATTATAAAACTTTTATCTATTGGTTTTAGATACTGTCTTAAGACATCATTATGTTTTGTTAATTATTCTCTACATGCATCAAACATGAAACTAGTACAAAAGGAAAAACAATATGCTATTGGTTAGAACATATCTAGACATTTTTATACACATAAAAAGGGCATGACGAACAAAAAATTGAATTACATCAACTATAATCCTTATAGTTTATTTGTGTTGGTTCTACGACCAAATAATAAACAATGCTTATGACCAATGTTGTTAGGACCGGATCGGACCGGCCGGTCCGACCGGTTCGACCGCGAATCGGTGGCTGGTCCGGTCCGGTCGAGGGTGGATCGTTTTTGGAGCATTGAACCGGCCGGTTCGAACCGAGTCGCCGGTTGGACCGGCGAACCGGTTCGGTTCCGACCGGATTTTGAATTTTTTTTTTTTTTTTTTTGATTTTAGTGGGTAAAAACGGGGTGTTAAACCATAAATTAGTACTTTGTATATACAAATATAGTTAAGTTTTATATATAACTATAAAATATATGTATAAATCATATATAAATTACTTATATTTAATTACATATATAAATATAATTAAAATATAGTTAAATCCGGTCCATCCGGTCCGACCGGTCCGACCGGTCCGACCACCAAACCAGTAAGTCGTTCGATTCGACGTCCGATCTGGTTCTGAGAACATTGCTTATGACAATGAAAGTCGGAAAATGGGCCCAAATTTACATCCTTGGGGCCTACCCAAAAAAGTTTGAGTCAACCTTGTTAACACCCACAAACCTACATCATACAATTATAGGAATTTCATATAAAAAACTACTTGACCTAGTCCAAAATCCATATCAGATAAACTATTTTGTGTTTAGCTAAAAGTATGGAATTTATATTTTTAATCAAGACAAGAATTCGGGACTGTTTGGCTGTCCGTTTCAAAAGTCCTTTTTGACTTTTTGAGGGGTAAAAAGATAAAAATACCCCTCCAAAAGTTACAAATTATAACTTCTAGTGACTTCTGAAGGGGTATTTTTATCTTTTTACCCCTCCAAAAATCAAAAAGGACTTCTAAACGCACAGCCAAACATGCACTTCTTGTAGGTTTTTAGGTAACAAACTATCTAACTTAACTAAAATCACATGTGTACGTCTCACGTGTAATGTGTTTACAAGTTAGTTGTCATGTAGACAATATTACATGGGAAATTACATAAAAGAATATTTAACTTATTTCTCATTTGAGGTATGAGACTTTTTTTTGTTAATTAAGAGTAAACAAACAAACATACCCAGTATATCCCACTCAAGAGTAGGGACTGAGAGGGGTAGATGGTGACGAGTCTTTCCTCTATCTAAGGAGATAGAGAGACCGCTTCCAAAGAGACCCCGACTCGATAACAATAGCAATAACAAATAGTAAGCATATTATATAGCATACAACACATAGGTATATATCACATACAGATGTAGATAGTGCATACATCAAATAAGCGGCAAGTTTCATCTATAAAGAACATTTTTGTTAATTAAGGATATTCACTAAAAATATTATTTTAGGTATCAAGGATAAAAACATGACATTGGAGAAGATATAATCGTCGCATGCGGGAAGCTTATGAAGAAGAAATGGAGAGAGTGGTATGTTCAATTATAATCTCTATTTTCTTCGATATTTTAGAAAGGATATTTGAATGTTGGTTTTAAAATTGATTACATGATATTAAATAATCAAAATAGATAATTAGATGTAACAAATTCGGCTTTGCACGTGCTTATTAAAATTCCATGTCATGTATGACGTCTGACCGTTTGGCGTGATTTGGTAGATTTCCCTTTTTCCCAACCTTCTCCTTCATCACCACCATTAACACCTCTTTCACCTAATCCTGATGAAGATATCGAAGCAGAAGATCAAAACAATCACGATGAAGATGATGATTCGAGAACATTGCTAGCTGAAGACGATAATTTGATGAAGAAAGTGGTGGAGCAGGAGCCGGAGTTGCTACCTTGTCACGCATCAGCGTCGCCGTTGTCTCCTCAGCCTTCGTCGTTCGGAACGCCGCGGCTGCCACCGTCGATCAAGGTGTGGGACCCCTGCAACGTGCTGTCGCCGCCGCTGCAGTTTAGCCGGAGCTTTTGAAAAGTGATTTTCATGCTGATCTTATTGTCTATTCATGAGTTAGATAGATCTTTAATTTGCATCTGATTCATGGTAATCTTTACTAACTTAAATTTGAATGGGTCTGTACCTTATGTATTAACTATTGACTTATCACTCATGCTTACTATTTTTTCCAGGTCGTTTCCTTGCTGAGCTGACAAAACAAGTGTTTGCAGATCTTGATGCAAGTAAATATCAAGTGAGTTTTGACATGAACTTTGAGAAAAAAAGGTTCTGAAACATTTAACGGGTCTGCATATGAGGATGATTCTGTATTATTGCATGTTATTTCATTCCTTTTCTGTTTAAATTTTGTTTTCCTTTCATTTCTAACAGATACAATGGTGCTAATGCAATAACACAGTCGTTTCCTTACATCTAAGTTTATTGACAAAGCTGACACATCTTTTATCCTGCTACAAAGTGATTATCTTAACCTATATTCCTTAATAGATTGCTGAGTACAGAATATCTATATATGGAAAGAAGCAAAGTGAGTGGGACAATTTGGCAAGTTGGATCGTGAATAATGAATTGTACAGTGAGAATGTCGTCTGGTTGATTCAGGTACTTAAGTTTAACCATTCCCGTTAGTTATGAGATATACATTGAACAGCCGGTAACATCTAATGAGTCGATGATGATGGACAAGGATCCGTCTGAGACCGCCCTTTTTTTACATGTCGATGATGACGGATCAAGATTCGTCTCAAACGATATTGCTATGGTTATTCATGTTGCTATTTAGTTGGTCTGGTTTGTGTAGGTGGCGGCGATGTAGCTGTCACCACGCCCTCTCGGTGGCGATGGTTTGTTTTTCCCTTTGTGGATTCACTATGGGCCGGTAACATTTATGGGTCGATGATGATGGATGAGGACGAGTAATTGTATCAAGCTCCCGCGGCAACGCGCGGGAGAAATAACTAGTTTAACTTATTTCTCATTTGAGGTATGAGACTTTTTTTTGTTAATTAAGAATAAACAAACAAACATACCCAGTATATCCCACTCAAGAGTAGGGACTGAGAGGGGTAGATGGTGACGAGTCTTTCCTCTATCTAAGGAGATAGAGAGACCGCTTCCAAAGAGACCCCGACTCGATAACAATAGCAATAACAAATAGTAAGCATATTATATAGCATACAACACATAGGTATATATCACATACAGATGTAGATAGTGCATACATCAAATAAGCGGCAAGTTTCATCTATAAAGAACATTTTGTTAATTAAGGATATTCACTAAAAATATTATTTTAGGTATCAAGGATAAAAACATGACATGTTATAAATTAGATCAGAACAAACTGAGTAGACTCTGGAATATATGTGTTTTATTTCAGTAAAACAATAATAATAACACTAGTAATTTAAAAATAAATGTATAAATTTATAAGAGCAATTATAAAAAACCATTTGTCCATTTCATCCTTTTTACACCCTGAATACACACAACCTTTGGGTTTAAAGACACAAAAAGATGGTATATTTTACTGTATGAATACATTTATATGGAATAAACTCAACCCAGACTCCCAAATATACATATGGCGAAATGCACAACTATAGATTACATGGATCATGAACTGAACATTCGAGATATGCACGAGCTGAATGAACCATCTTACCTTATTATAAATCAGCACCCATGGAACTGCAACGTAAAGAAACCTGCAGCAGGGTGTCAGGTGATCGTTCAGTTTAACCTTGGACCGAGCACAAGTGGGCTATCAACCACAACCCGAAAGACTGGAACTCTCCGTCGAGCTGAAAGGGTTTTATTCAATCGGTCTATTTGAAGCAGAAGCTCTTTTATTTTCTGCAAAATGGATCGGTAAACTCATGAATTGTATGTACAAATATATACATATGTCAAAGATCCAAGTATATCATACCTACTATGATGCACAAGCACATAGAGAAAATTAGAAAAATATATATAGATTTCAGGATAACAGATATCTTTTTAAGTATTCATACACACAAATGGAAACGGATCCTCAACAAAAGACATCTTCAAACTCTAGAACAGCCGAACAGGTGATGCAACTAGGTGTGTGAGGGGTTGTTGTCTTATGTGTTCTCCTTGTATGTAGGCCAAGTGTCATGAAATGTGTAGTAGACAGTCTCACGGTGTCATTTAGGCACTAGCATACTAGACTATATAACTAGGGATTGTCCTGTTTTTGCTAGCGTTCGTCACAATATGATCGAAGCATCTTAACAATCTCCTCGGAAGAAGAATAGCCCCGCTCTTCAATACGGTCCAAATTGCTAGCTCCCGTGCATAATTTGCTACAGGTGATCTGAGAATGTGGATGTACAAGGCTACGAGCATCACTTATCTGAGTCATGTGAGATTGTGTTGTGAGTTTCATGTGGCTGTCTTACAGTTTGGAACCATGATGTTTATCTTTGACACTTACATTGACTATGTTGTTGCCATTAATTCATTTTACTGATACTCAAGCGACTTCAGAGGCCATTATTCAGTTACTTGAGCTTCTTAATCACTATTGACAAGTCTATCAAGTAACTTTCTCCATTCTACACTCAAACATAATTTCATAAATGTTAATAGCATCACCATCTGATGATAAAACATTCATCATAGTTGGTTGCTTGATCTTTATTTTTATTTGTTCCATCTTTAACAAAATACACAATTCTTGATTAGCATAAAGCTAGTTTAAAATCAACTACATATTGACTTTATAAAAATTAGGTTTTGTTGTGTAAGGTCTCATCTCCTGCATGGTAATATCTTAAAACCATAGTCACCTAATTCGCGGTTCGCTCCGGTTCGAAAACGAGGTACGGGTTCGCGATTCGCTAGGGGCCACGAATCCGGTTCGTTAGGGGGTAGGTTCATTCCGGTTCGATCCGGTTCGATCCGGTTCGCTGTACCAATCAATTCGCTTCATATATTATCATTAAACAAGGTGTTACACTATCAGTATCATCTTGTACATTTGGTCGTTTCTTCCCAAACACCATTTTGAGATAAGAATGAAATATGTGAGTTGTGCTGAGTAAAGGGTGGTGAACACAACTATTTAACACTACTGATTGAATTCGATTATGAATCGATTCAATTTTCTTCCGATGATTGAATTCGATTATGAATCGATTCAATTTCTTCGATGATTGAATTCGATTATGAATCGATTCAGTTTCGATTAAGTACTGGAATCGATTCAATTTCTTCCGATTATGAATTCGATTATGAATCGATTCAATTTCTTCCGATTTTCTTCCAGTTACGAATTCAATTTCTTCCAGTTATGAATTCGATTCGCGAATCCATAGCGAATTTCTTCCATCCACAGCGAATTGCAGCCGCGAACCAACAAGCGAAACTCAAGCGAACCTCAATCGAACCTCAATCGAACCACAATCGAACCACAGGAGCGAACCGCGAGCGACTGGGTCGCTAGCGAATGCGAATGGGTTCGAATCGAACCAATTCGAAAATCGCGGGTGACATAGCGAATCCTGTGACTATGCTTAAAACTTCAAAGTCGGTAAAATGCTTTCCGTGTCTTCTCAAAAGGAAAGACATGACTTATTAGCATATTGTTGTGATTGTTTCGCCTAAACCCTCCACAAGCATTAACCTTTCGATGGTTTATACGGCTTCTTAGATATTACCATATATGGTAATAGACACCTAATACCTTAAAGCTTTTATACATCCTTATGGTGCTTTTAGGCAATACTCAAAGTGTCCTTACACATCATTATTAGCAAGTAGCAACCCTTTAATCTTTTACACATCCTTATGTTATCTTGATAGACCAGTGATTAAAAGCAAAAGTAACCAATTAACCACCTCTTTAACTGCTTAAGTGCACAAAGGCTGAATCAATGGCAATACCAAAATCTAGTCAAGTGTCAAAGATAATATCCAATTACACCATATCCTACACTATCACGTATAATGTTAATATATAATCACACACAACACATAATCACATACCATTCAAATAACAATGCTTGTATGACTTCATATTCTTAAAATCAGATTGTCAAGAATAACTTCAATTCACCATTTTTAAGAACCATGCTATCAAGCTATCAAGCTATCAAGTATCAACACCTTATAGTTCATAACTTCATATAGGCATATCATCAAACACTTGGCGTGCATATCACATGACAGAAAACTTATACAACAACTCAAGAAACACTAGAGAGCCAAACATATTACATACCTCATCTTTCTGATTCAAGAGAAGCAACAGCTTATCTGCATCATCTTTCTCCGCTAGCCTCCGCCACCGCTGCCACCGCCTCGCCGCCGCGAGTGTAACAAACGCCGCCACCGTCGCAATCGACCAAAACCCAATTCTGCTACGAATCCCATAAGCAATCCTCAAAACCCACGAGCTCAAAACCCCCAAACTCGCCTTCAGCAGCGTATTCGTCACTTCCGGCGGCTGTGCCAACTCAGCGTCCACTATCTCAGCCGGATGTTGGGTTGTCGAAGACGAGTATGATGATGGTGGCGACGGTGGTTCTTGCGGTGGTTGTGGGTGTTGGAGGTGGTTGTCTGGTGGTGATTGGGGGAAAGGGGGTAAGCCCTCGTGGTTGATTGGAAGATTGGTGAAATTGGTGGGTACCACCACCGCATCGCCGTCGTCTCCGTCGGAACTAGAGGCGGAGGAGGATGGTTGAATTGTTTCCCACTCGCTGTCGTCGTCCTCCATAGGGAAGATGAAGTGTAGATTTTTCACGATGGAGTTCTAGAGGGATCAGTGTGGAGCTTACACTGAGCTTGCACAATCTCAGCCTCTGAAACATAATAAATATCAATCAAGTCTTCAAAATAGTTTAGATCGAAAAAATCCCAAATCTTATGACCCATTTTTTTTACTTGTTGTTTAAGCTCTGTCCGTTAAGATCACTCGATGACTTAAAAAGGTAGTAATCGATGGTCATAAATAGTACTAAACGGCTAAACAACACTGACGGTCTACAAACAAGTCAATCATGTTTTATCATCTATTTTCTAATGGTTAAATAGTTACATAATGATTAAAGTATACTTTCCAAACATATAATGTATGATAAGATATAATTGGTTTGTTTTGTGGATTCATTGTACTTGGAAGACTACACAGTGAAAGGCTACTATTTTAACGTGAGAGGTTACTATCAACCTGTTTTGAATATGTTTAGTTTAAAGTGTACACTAAGTACGTTTTTATTTTGCCACTTTTTTTGTCTAACTTGTTTATTTTGGTGATGTTGTCATAAATATTGGCTCTTAGGGTAGAGCATAACTGGAAACTTCATAGTCATAGCTTTTATTTTTGTATTAAAATCAAACTATTTGAAAATTAAAATCAAACCATATTAAATCGTTGTTAACTATCTGAGTTAAATATGATTTCATTATTTGTGCTTATTGAGATTTTTGTAACAATGAGCGTATTGAGATTTTATAACAAAATAATGTGTAGAATATGATTAAAATCAAGAATGCATTGTACCTGAAAAGTAAAAACGTATAAAGATGAATCCGAGTGTTCTACTGTTAAGCAAAACGTAACTATAAGCCTAACGCAAATAAAATAATACATACTCAAGTAAATTCTAAAAAGTTACATATCCAAGTCCTTATCCTGGCTTGGTTTACTCCAAGTGATTTCGAAAACCAATCGCTACATTGATGAAAACTCCTAAGTCAGTCAACTAAAAGAACACAGACGAAACCAAACCGATTGGCTTGATCGATTTCAAACCAAACCATAAACACCTCCAAACCTAACTCAAATAGCCCGTACTATTCAACATCCATCGAGTATAGTCTTTTCCCTAGACTGTGTGAGGACTTTTGACGTTATGGAGTTTTAACTCTAGAACATAAATATATGAATTTGATTGTTTTGCCTTTTGGTTTTTTGGTCTTTTCGGTTGAATTTGCTCACCCAATTCAATTGGTGACCTAAACAAACCTTTCTTCCTTCTCAATTTGATAAAAGTTAATTATATTCTCCAGGTCTCACTTATTGACATTGAAAGACATATTATGCTATGGAGATGATAGAAGAACAACCCTTTTGTGTTCTTTTAGTGGAGTCTCTTTTTCCTTGAATCCATAAATAGTTATTTGACGTGCTTTTACACTGCAAGCGAGATGGTGTAGTGTATGTTTGCATGAGAGGGTTAGAGACGTAGGTATATCGCACCACCAGTGCAACAATATTGACAAGTATTGTGTTTCAAAGGGAATTTATAAAATTTATAATCATGGTTATCATGTAGTATCTTTACATCATAGATTATACCAGTTTGTTCATAAGTATACTATATACTATATATTAAATATTAAAAAGAGGTGGCTTCATTAGTTCAGATTCCCACATTGTTAGAGTGAAAAAGTTTAGGTAGCAGAGTGTTCTGGTTTATAACAACGTGCTTTCAAATTAGAGCTTGAGGTTCGATATGCATCAAGTTCCATGTTTTCAGATTAGAGCTTGAAACATTACTTACGAGCCTAACTCAAGCTCTCATATCGGCTCAGATCGGTTCGTTTACATCCTTAGAAAGAAACAAATGATGAAAGGTTAATGTGGTTTGGTTGCCTTTTTTTAAGTTGCCCTAAGCATTATTTTTTCAATCATAAAACCTCCTTAGTTTTTTTGTTACAAAATTAGATTACTTTTGAGACGGAGTAACTTTTTTAACCGTATATGACACACTAATCATATATAAAAAAAAATCTAGGCCAAGTAAACATTGCACGTATACAAGTTGCAAAATCACATTTCATGCTTGATTTTATAATTTTATCATGGACTCTGTATCACCATGAAAATGCGACTCTTGAGTTTGTGATCAAGAGAGCCAGTTGAAACTATAATTTTACTCTTGAAAAATATTAATTACACAAGATTATTTGCTGCAATTTTCACCTGACCTATTTATGTTTGTTGGATCAGGCCCTAAAACACACACTCACAAACTCAATGAAAAAGTTATATACAATTGATAATGTGGAGAATTGTTACTGCTTCAAACTCACTCTTTATCCTTTCATAAGCAACATTACAGAGAAAAAAAGCGTTGCACCTAAAGAAAAGGATAATAACCTACACTACACTACTCTTAAGTAAAAACAATACTTTGAATAACCCGACTTGATCCATCAAATCCCTCATGACATGTACCCGACTTGATTCGACTTTGAATAACCCGACTTGATCCATCAAATCCCTACAATGCTTACTGAAGCTATGAGAAGAACAAATTTGAATGAAAAATTTATGTTTTAATGAGATATATGAATGACTGAATTGAAAGGAAAATTGAAAGTATAAACATACTTTAATGAGCATCGAATCGTTTTCTTCTTCGAGTAGTAAGGAAGGAGACGAACCTTATCTCTGGAGTTCTATAGATCTTGCTTCTTTAGATACGTTCTTTAAAGGATTAGATTAAGGATCTAATTTATAGATCTTGCTTCTTTAGATACGTTCTTTAAAGGATTAGATTAAGGATCTAATTTATAGATCTTGCTTCTTTAGATACGTTCTTTAAAGGATTAGATTAAGGATCTAATTTATAGATCTTGCTTCTTTAGATACGTTCTTTAAAGGATTAGATTAAGGATCTAATTTATAGATCTTGCTTCTTTAGATACGTTCTTTAAAGGATTAGATTAAGGATCTAATTTATAGATCTTGCTTCTTTAGATACGTTCTTTAAAGGATTAGATTAAGGATCTAATTTATAGATCTTGCTTCTTTAGATACGTTCTTTAAAGGATTAGATTAAGGATCTAATTTATGTTCTTTGATATTTTGTACAAATATTTAAATGATAAAATAACCAACAAGTAAGTCGTTGTAGTATAGTGGTAAGTATTCCCGCCTGTCACGCGGGTGACCCGGGTTCGATCCCGGCAACGGCGCTGTTAATTTTTTTATACTTAAATAATATTTAGTTTAGGGTATTAAGGACAATTCACATTCCATCGTTTAAATTTTCATATCGTTTTCCATACCACAACAGTCAAGAAAAAGCATTTTCAACTCTAGTTCCAATTTCCAAACAAAAACAACAATTGATTCCCAAAATGACAATATTGCATCAAAGATTGAAGTTACAAAGTCTTTCAACGTTGCACACCTTCAGGCTTCATCCACCTCCAAAACCGAGTTAAACAAGCAGCTGACACTGTCACACCAGAGAGTAAAACGAGCAGCGAGCCATCTGAGTGTTATAGTACATCCTAACAAGTTTGCAGAAACGATTCGCCTCCATATCTTTCTAGTTTTCATCTAAGTTTACAAAATAAAAATAAAAATACAGGTCTATAAGTGTACAAGATAAAATTATAAGCGAGTAAAATTTAAGAAAATCATAGAAGTTTTCATACTTAACGTGAAGGAGAAAGTAATAAGGAAGAAAATCATAAAAGCTTGAAACATGGTTAAATGCAATTGCCAAAATAATTGAAAAACACACATCCTTGGTGACAGAGGACGAAGACAAGTGAAGGAAACAAATGTGACAAAATATTCTTTCATCCAGTTCATCATGAAGATTTTATCCCAAATTTTCATTTTGCCAATCATTTGCATCCATGATCATGTGCAACTAGGTTTGCAAACGACCCGAAGTTCATTCATTAAAAAATAAACGTGTTCATGAACACTTAACAAACGAGTTTTTTTGTTCGTGTTCGTTCATTAAGGAAATGAACATGTTCATGAACTGTTCACGAACACTTACTGAACGCAAACGAATACAAATAAAATTAAACGAAAACAAACAAATGTTCATGAACATGATGAACACAAAAAAAATCCATGAACACAAACGAAAACAAATGATTACATATTTATTTTAGAATAAAATCAGTATTTTCATTACAAAATTTATCAAAAATAAATAAACACGTAACATAAATATCCAATAACACTTGACATACTTGTCATAAAAACAACATTAACAAACACATTGTCGAACGTTCACGAACGGACATTAACGAACATAAACAAACACATTATCGAACGTTCACGAACATAAATGAACGAACACGGCTTGTGTTCATGTTCGTTCGTTTAACTAAACGAACAAAACTTTCTTGTTCGTGTTCGTTAATTTACTAAACAAATGAACATAAACGAACTCCCCCGAACAGTTCACGAACTTCCCGCCGAACAGTTCACGAACTGTTCGTTGAACTTTTAGTTTTTTTACAACCTTATGTGCAACTAAACTTCTTACGGTGACATATGGGTGTTGGCCGGGTTTGATAATACTTGATGTGATGTGATTTGTAGTAACATGGGACACGAATTCACTTTGGTTTGTTTGTGCACCAAGTACTTTATATAAGTGATGACATTTTTGTTTGTACGTAATGCTAGTGTTGAATAGTATGTTGGTAATGTTTGTGAACAAATCATAAATTCTAAAGTATTCGATTTAATACCTTTAATAGATCATTTGTATGATTGTAGATTTGTAGTGTATCCATTATCCATATATGCAATTAGATTAATAACTTTCTGTCTACTCAGAATATTAATCAAGTTGTTAAATCTAAACTTTTATGTAATCATACTTTATTTTGTAAAATCTTACAAGTCTTTAGTTATGAATGTTTACTTCAAAAATCACAAGTCAATTTTAGGGTATATTTTATGTTTAATACTCAAGTTGAACTAAATCCATCTAACAAACTCTCTTTGATATGATTCTTTTCCTACTAGTTAAAAGCGAATATGATGATAAACTTTATTCATCTTTTATAAGCTATTTGACGCCAATCACTAATAACTTCCAAATAATCTTAACTGTTAAATCAATTTGATTAAATCCTTCATCGATTCTTACATTTCTCAGGAAAAGAGGACTTTATGCTCCAAGGAGATTTGCAATAAGGTAAAATTTAGAAGTATTTTTTTTATGGGAAGTGTGCAAAAATGATTATGAATCTTTGGTCAAAACTTTTTCAATGGTTAAAATTGGAAGCGTGGTATAATAAATAATTAAAAGTTAAAAATGACTAAAAAGTAAAAACACATACCAGAAAGTCTCTAATGTTGACTTTTTAGGTTAAATTTAGTTCCACCTGTCTTTTAAAAATCAAAAAGCTTTTATATAATTAATAATTCATTGTTTAAAAAAATAATAAATTTAGTACCTTTCATTTAAATATAGTATTGTTTTCTTAAAAAATCACGAAGAAACATTGATACTTGCGTAACTTATACAAGAGTGCATAAAATATTCACATGGTAAAATCACGCAATTAGATACATATACTGTGCTAATCATACAAGCATCGAGGCATACATACTCTTAAGTCTTAACATCTAAATACTCAAATCGTCTAAACTACTCGTGTCACATAATACTTAACGTGAGGAAGACACTAATTCTAACACAGTAACAGGCAAGACTGAATCATTTGGTTTACACAGAACAAATCCACATATATAACAACTATACCGCTTAAATCCATAGACATACATCAAGGAGTTCTTTTGATAAAAACCCATATACAAACACAAAACGTACATAAATAAAAACATATCCGTATAAAACACCGAAAACGTCCATAGAAGCCATGCAAAACCTTCATCATCAAGCTTCAACAACAACAAGAGCAACCTTCTCATCCAACCCATCAACAGCCAGTTCACCATGAAAATCCTTACAATAATTATACAATACGGTGGTCGCAACAACATACCGACGAAACAACCACAACAGCAAGCAACAACCAAGCGTCACAACAAACACCACATACCCCCGATCACTAAACACACGAAGATAGTCCGACAACACCCACACCGATATCGCGACGAAGAACCCATAATACAAACACAACAACAACGCAACCGATCTCATCCCCTTCACTAAACTCGAGCTCCTTTTCAAAGCCTCAACCCCATATCTCGATTCAACAACAGCAACCACGAGCGCCAACGACCAATTCACGTGAACATATACAGCAATTGTGATTGATGTCACGCATGTAACGATGGACATCCACAAGAAACAAGTGGAGTTGTAGTCGATCACAAAGTGAAACCCTAGGTTATGTAACAACATAAGATTTGCTCCCACGAATAAGGGGAGGGCTAGTAGGATTAGAAAGATGAGAGTGTGAGATATGATTGCTGTGGTGACGATGGGGAAGAAGGAGGATGATAGAGAGCTAACGGAGGTGAGGAAGTTGACCGGTGTACCGGAGAAACGGTGGTGTGTGGTGTAGGTGATGGTGGATATGGCGCAGAGGGTGAGTGAGTAAACGATTGAGATGTGGAGGAGATGATTGGAGAGATGGGGGGTGGTGATGAGGTGAAAGGAGAGGGGGAGGAAGAAGAGGGATAAGGCGGTGAAGTGGGTGGTGTTGGCGGTGAGGATTCTGTCCGAGTCGGAGAGGACGGTGGTTAGGGTCAGGCGGTGCGGTGGTGGTGGTGGTGGTTCCATGGTGGTGGTGGTGGATCACGGCTGTCGGTGCGGTGGTGGCGTGGGTTGGTGGTGAAAGTGTTGAGTTGATTGTTTAGCAGGTGTGTGTTAGGTGTTTACTGGGCAGGTGAATGTGGGACAGGTGAAGCAATTTGATATCTTTGACAGTTTTTTTGGAAATGGTTATTTTTTGAAATTTTGTGATGATTTTTGGACGGGTGGTTCTAGGGACACCGTTGGGGTTTTTGGCGGTATACCGGTTCAAACGGTCACGGTTAGGGCTTGCGGTCATATTTTGGCCCCTAACCGTGACCGCAAGACCTTGCTGTCGCGGTTTGAGGTTGTACTACCCGTGACCTCGTGACAACAAAACGACAAAATGACCTGATAAAGTTGAAAAGCGGTCACCAAACCGTCACGGTTTGGCCTAACCGTGACCTCTAGGGTACGAGGTCTCAGTTTAAGGTACGAGGTAGACATGATTTTGACAGAAGGCCGGGAATCGCGCCACGAACCGTTACGTGGAGGCCAAACCGTGACGGTTTGTGCACCAGATTTTCACCTTAAATACATTTCCTCTGATTTTTTTTCCACTACACATCTCATTCGAATTTTTTTCATTTGAGCTTTCATTCATCCAACACTCGATATTTTTCAGCTTTCGTCATTCTAAAAACACGTTAATTCGAAAACAATGTCGGGTTCGGGAGATCATTATCAAAAGCCGAAGCTTCCAGATTTGAATGAGGTGCCACATATCGAAGATTCGAACCAGGTTGAACTAGTATATGTTTTATTATAACTTATTATTTGAAATATCTAACCATTATCTTTTTTATAAATATTACGTATACGGGAGTCACCCTCCGTGGGGGGAGGAAGAAACCAACCCGTCGAATACATTTGCTCAAGAGGCGTACAACTCTTTATTTGGACTGACAGGTTACGGTGAAGGGTACAGATATCCCCCTTGCAATTCTTACGGGCATGCCCCGAACACGTACCACTCACAAACAGAGCTGGATTACGGACATCCCCCGTACCAGTCAGAACTAGAAATTACATATGTGTCGGATACTTTTAATGGGAATGACACAGATGAGAGTGACGGCTCGGTTCACCTCAAAGAAAACCATGGGGACACCGCAGAGCATGATGAGGATGAGGATCGGATTCGAAAGGCTACGGTTTCTTATAAAACCGATAAAGTACGAAGAGTTTTTATTCTTTTGTTTATTTTATTTTTTATTTGTTTTATATATTGTTTTTTATGTCTATCTTTATCATTTTTTCAGTATTTTGATTCTCGTGAGGATTTGGAGAGCTGGGCTAAAATGAGAGGACGCGAGCATGGGTGCGTCATTGTGGTGGGTCGGTCACGAAAAAAAGATGTGGAACTATTATACAATCGTAGTGGTGAACCTAAATTCACTGGCACAAGTAGACGTACTGGGAGCATAAAGAAGGGATGTCCATTTAAACTCGTAGGGAAGTACGTAGGAAAGAGTGACAGCTGGATGTTAGAGGTGAGAAACAAGACGCATAACCATGATCCTGTTATGTACGAGGAGGGCCACGCGCATCTTAGGAAGATGACTTCCGAATAAATTGATCTTGTCGAGAAGTTACACAGGCAGCACGTGCGGCCACGACATATCCATTCAGCCGTAAGGGAGCACTTTCCCCACAACGTCTGTGTTGTTCAAGACATATACAATCTGACGTCGAAGTTTAGGGCTGAGGGGAGAAAAGGCATGACACCAATGCAGGAACTTGAAAACCTGCTACAATCCAAAGAGTTCGTGTATGAAACACGAACGAATGCAACTACTAAGGCTGTGGAAGATGTTTTCTTTTGTCATCCTACTTCGTATAAAATATGGCGCGCATTCCCGCACGTGATGTTGATAGACACGACGTACAGGACCAACATGTACAACATTCCGTTTGTTCAGGTTATTGGCGTTACGTCGACGTCGAAGTCGTTTTGTATTGCGCATGCATTTATAACGAGGGAACCGCTGGACAACTTCACATGAGTATTGGAGCGGATCAGAGATATGCTCGATGGGTGTGTGGAGCCCCGCGTTATTGTCACAGACAGGGACCTGGCCCTGATGAGCGCGTGTGACACCGTGTTCCCGAGTGCTACTAAAAACCTATGCAGGTGGCACGTTAGGGAGAATATCAAAAGACGGTGGAATATGATATTCAAAACCGGCATGTGGAAGGATTTTCCATACTGGTGGAAGACCTTGTGTTCGTCTCCCACAGAGGCATTGTACGATTACAATTGCAGGAAGATGGAAGAAAAGTTAACTGAAGATGGTAAACGTGGTAAGAATTTCATAGTTATTTTTACTCTAATAATTTATTTGTTCATTTTATAAATTTTTTTATTTCTTTCAGAGGTATGGGAATATATTTGGAATAATTGGTTGGTGCCGTACAAAGAGAAAATTATTACTTGTTGGATGTACGACCGCCTTAACTTTGGTGAGTTTACAACTAATAGGGTTGAGGGCCAACATGCCAACTTCAAGAGTTACCTCACAGGGACCAATAATACGTTGCACACACTTGTCGGATATGTTTGTGACCTCGTGCGCGGCCAGGAGATTGAAATTTGTAAAACATTCGAGGTGTCCCGTGTGAAAATTAAAAAAGACCATCGACTGTCATTGTTCTCAAAGTTGCATTATAAAGTATCAATTTTTTGCCTTAGCCTCCTTGAATCAGAGTTGACGAAAATGGAAATGATTCAGGAGTCTGGGGGTTCATGTGGACACCAGTTGTTCACGTCCATGGGGTTGCCATGTGCTTGTCGTTTGGAGATATACATCCGAGAAGGTTATATTTTTCTTAATACATTTTTTTACTATTGTCACACGATTGCATATTTTTCACTAATAATTTAACCTTTAAATTTAGTCACAAGTATTCCACTCGATGCGGTAGATCCACACTGGAGGAAGCTTGATTTCGAGCCAGCGTACATCGCGCCGCCTGAACCCAACTACGATGTGAAATTTGATGACTTGAAACAAAAGGTTATGTCGTCTCCCAATCCTCAAGTAAAGAATAAATTGTTTAAGAAAGTATTTGACTCTTTGTTTAAGAGCAAGTCAAAACTTAAAGAACCTGAGGTGCGTCATGACCGACGTGGTCGTCCAAATATTAAGGAGCAACAAAGAAGAGCAGACTCCAATACATCACAGTATGAGGCTGCTAGACACAGCTCCTATACTTCATCACAACAAACTATGCCTGACCCGGCATGGCATAGCTCATATACCCCTCAGTTCAAAATGCCCAACGACCGTTCTAATCAGGCAAAGGCTGCTTCAAATGTACCGATTATGGGAGCTGCCCTAGGGTTCCCTTTAATATTGAAACCAAAGGACGTGATAAAAGTTATGAAGTTTAAGGATCAGCTGCCCCAATGGATTCACCGGTACGTTTCGACTATAAAAGATGTGCGGCCTGATGGTAACTATGGTTTTCGGGCAATCGCGGTGGCTTTAGGGAAAAAGCAAAATGAATGGGAATGGGTTAGGCGTCAAATTTTGTCGGAGATGGACAGAAACATGTGGTATTGGCGGAGCAATTTGAACCGCGAGTTGCCTGGCTATTGTGATTCTGTTCGTAATAGCTTAAATTGGTTTGGCACGACTCAACCCACACCCGATACCCATTGGCTAACTTTTCCGGCCAATAGACTCGTAATTGCGGAAACATTCACTTGTATTGTGCATCTTATTTCTTCGTTTGGCAGCCAGACATGGTTCCCGCTGAGAACAGCCCCAGAGCCATTATTCACCTATCCAGTTGTCGCACTTGCTCATGTTAACCAATGTCACTTTATTTGCATACAATTGGAAGGGGATTACCCAATGCCCAGTGTGAGCTATCATTGGCCGAGATTTGCATATCAACAAGCACTAGAACGGTAAAATATGTATGAGGATCGTATAAATAATTACGTTAGAATAACGGATCGTCATAGAGGCACCAATGCCTCTTGTAAGTTATCGTTTTCCGATACTTTATCATATTAATGAAGATCCCTTTATTTGATAATGATGATGATGATGATGATGATAAAAATAATAGTACAAATAATAATAATAGTAACAGTAATAATAATAATAATAATAATAATAATAATAATAATAGTAATAGTAATAATAGAAATAATAATAATAATAATAATAATAATAATAATAATAATAGAAATAATAATAGTAGTAATAATAATAACAATAATAATAATAATAGTAATAATAGAAATAATAATAATAGAAGAAATAATAATAATAATAATTAAAGTTAATAAAATAATAATAATAATAATAGTAATAATAGAAATAATAATAATAAAGAAATAATAATAGTAGTAATAAATTTAAAGTTAATAATAATAATAATAAGAATAATAATAATAATAATATTAATATTAATAATATTAATAATAATAGTAATAATAATAAAACACTAAATCAAACAGGAAGATAAACTGTCATGGTTTGACCAAACCGTGACGTTTAGGGTTTGGCAACGGTCACGGTTAGGTCTAACCGTGACCTCTTTTCGGGCGCATGGCACCTGTTCGGGCGCATGGCACTTGTAAAAGGTCACGGTTAGGGTAGGGCAAAAGGTCACGGTTAGGGCAAACGGTGACCGTTTGCATAATTTTTAAATATTTTACTAATTAAATAATTTTATACAAAATACTAACTTGAACCGGTGGTAGTGGGTTTCGAGCCCACACCACTCCCCTGTTTCCCTACCGTCTTAACCGGTCAGGACGGGAGTGGTTCGCTGATAGGTATAGAAAACTTATTCTTTTAAAATAATCTGGACCAAAAGGTCACGGTTTGGGTAAAACGTGACCCCTTTGTTCACATGTGGCGTTGTGGAATGAAGCTGCCACAGCTTGTTGACACAAAGTGTCACGTGGTGGGCGAACCGTCACAGCTTGTTGACAAAAGAGGTCACGGTTTGGTCTAACCGTGACCTTTTGGAGTTCCCAAATCCTACACATTAACCATTTATGATCATTTACGTATATCGAATCAGATATTTTTTTCATGAACATACACACACATCAATATATATATACAATAAGAACAAATACACTTCGTAAACGTACATACAAACATGCATACGTGAACAAACTGTAACGTTTTAATGATAACCTAAACAATCTTATCGGGAACATAGCGACATATATGCACCTTATATTTGTAAACAAATGTTCAAACATACATAATAAATTCTAATAATAATAATAACAATAATGATAAATAATAATAATAACAATAATAATAATAAAATTTAATAGTAATAATTTTAAAGTTGATAATAATAATTATAATAGTATTATTTTGTATATCCAGAAACTACAAAATAAACTCTAATAATAATAACAATAATGATAAATAATAATAGTAACAATAATAATAATAATATACTCTAATATAAATAAAAAGTTTAATAGTAATAATTTTAAAGTTAATAATAATAATATTAATAATAATAATATTTTGTGTATATCCAGAAACTACAAAATAAACTCTAATAATAATAATAATTATGATAAATAATAATAATAACAATAATAATAATAATATACTCTAATATAAATAAAAAGTTTAATAGTAATAATTTTAAAGT
>JABSNV010000359.1:0-35000 GCA_024085815.1 Flaveria linearis | reverse complement strand
AGGAGATTCCCTTTGTTGTCTCTTCTGCTGTTGCAGCTTGTATGACTGTATAATTTCCTGGATATAATCCAGAGTATCTTGGCAATTTAGTTTGCCATTTTCCTCTTGCATCATTTTCCTCCAGAACTTAGTCATAAATTTTCTTTTTAAACAAAAAATATTTTCTGGGGTATAACCCGTTTCTGGAACCCACTTCAATATCCATGGGATACTGAACTGAGTAAAATAATAAAATGAAGCCATTCCCTCAATAAGGGTATTATCATGTTGGGCTTCGATTAAGATTGGAGATAAATCTACCCATTGGGTATATAAATCTTTAAATATTTTTGCATTTTTAGTAAATATATTTACTGATGGACCGTATAACTGCCACCATTTAAAAACCCAGTTTGGAATATCCGAATCATAGACTTTTGAACAAAATTTTATAAACCAAGAATGTTTTTGACTAGGATTCTCATATAAAAGAACTCTGTCAAAAGCTTTAATGTAATCCCAATAGTTATAACTAATAGGATTTTAGATTCAGGAAATATGATTTCCCTTGTTCTTAGAGGTGATGTCCCCCAAGTTTCAACAGATATGATCTGTTTAATTACGATTTTACTGAAACTGATGGCTTTATTAGCCCCAGTATAATGCGTTATTTCGCATGATTCTCTTTTGAGGATTTCCTCATAAAATGTTAGAGACTTATATGTCTCAGCAGGATATAATCCTTTATCAAGATATCGATTGGTTATTAACCAAGGATTATCTTTCCATTTTTTATCTTTATTTTCTAAAAGAAGTATGACTTCTTTGTTTGGGTTATGAACCCATTCATCATCATCACTTTCATCAGTGGTGATTTGGGCATATGATGCCTTGCCTTGAGGACTATTTTCCTTTGAGGCTTTGAAGGCTATATAATCCTTCCATGTCTCTTCATCAACTATGTTTGATGATGACGCACTTGTTGATGCGTTAAAAGCTATAAGCTTTTTGTTCCCAATTTGGGAAATAACTCTTTCACCTCTTCCCCTATGAGAGGAAGATCTTCCACGACCTCTGCCGCGTTCCCAAGGAATCATGGCTGAAATTAAGCATAAGAAATTATTAATTTCTTTGCTTCTGATTCCTGGATTTCTCTTCTGACTTTATTAAGTCTTACCTGCAAGATCTGTAAAACATGTTCTTTTGCATTTCTAGACAAATTTACATTATTTCTAATTTCTTGCATTCTATTTAAAAGCATGTTTCTATTAATAGTAAATCATTTCTTGTTTCAAGGATTTCTTGTATAGCTTCTCTTAAAGGTCCTTTATTATGACTCATTATGCACTAGAAATTATAGCCATTTTGGCTTCAAGTTCTTCTATAATCCTTTTAAAATATTCTTTTTCTGACTCAAGGATTTTGAATTCTCTAAATTTATCTTCAATTTGTAATAAGCTTAGAGAGCTATTTTCCTTTCTTCAATATAATTTTCTTTTTTAACTTGAAGTTGGATTTCTCTAATTTGCTTATTAAGGATATTAATATATCTTAAATATGCCAATTTGGAATATGTTATTCCAATTGGTCCTTTAAAATTTTTTGGTTCTCGAGGGGGTCTTCTCATTTTAAATACTCCCTTGTAAGAAAATCAGGTAAACTGTTATCAGTTCCCTTTTTATAAATTATTTCAAAATCAAATGGCGCCAAATGTGACTGCCACCTTGCAAACATTTGTTTGGAAACATCATGTTTAAAATCCTTAGTAAACATATACTTTGCCGCTTGACAATCTGTTCGTATGACAAACTTTTTGTTATATAAATCATCTTGAAATTTTAAAACACATTTTACTATTGCTAAAATTTCTTTTGCAATAGTAGCATAATTCTTTTGGCTAGTATTCCACTTACCTGAATGGAATCTAACAAGATATTCTTGTTTACTTTCTGGAGATTTCTGTTTCAAAATTCCTCCATAACCTATCTCAGAGGCATCAGTCTCAACAATTTTATCCATCATGGGATTTGCTATCATTAAGCAAGGAAGGTTTTTAACCTTTTGCTTTATTTTCTGAACTGCTCTAGTGTGATCTAGAGACCACGGTTTAGCATTGTTTTTTAATCTTTCATATAAAATTGCAGTGTCTTCTGCTAAATTTTTATAATATGGAAGAATATAATTTAGGCTTCCAAGAAATCTTTGAAGTTGAGTTTTATCCTGTATTTCATCAGGGAATTTTGATGCAAACTCAATACTTCTATTAATCGGAATTATATTTCCTTGGTTGATATTATGACCCAAAAATCTTATATTTGTTTGGAAAAGCATCATTTTAGTTCTAGATATAACTAAACCATTTTTTAAAATTATTTCTTTGAATATATTCAAATGTTTAAAATGGGTTTCAATATCCTTAGAAAATACTAAGATATCGTCAATATAAACAATGATAAATCTACTATATGGAATAAAAATATCATTCATTATATTTTGAAATTCTGAAGGTGCATTCTTCAGACCAAATGGCATTACATTCCATTCGTAATGTCCTATAGGTACTGTAAAAGCAGTTTTGTACCTATCCTTTTCTTCTATTTGAATTTGCCAATATCCTGACTTTAAATCAAATTTTGAAAATATATTTGCATCATGCAATTTATCTAGTAAATCTTTTTTATTAGGTATAGGGTACCTAATCCATTTTAAGACTTTATTAAGAGGTTTATAATTTATTACCAATCTAGGTACACCTCTTTCTTGTTCTGCATGTTTATTAACATAAAATGCGGTGCATGACCATGGAGACTTAGAGATTCTAATTAAATTCCTATCTAAGAGAGATTTTATTTCTTTCTTACATAATTCCATATATTCAGAATTCATTTGGCATGGCCTTGCTTTAGTCGGTATTTGACTTTCTTTAAAATCATCTTCGTATGGGAGAGAAACAATATGTTTCTTCCTTTCCCAAAATGTATTAGGATGATCATTACATATTTGTAGGGAAAATTGATGTTCAATTAATTTAATCTTTTCTTGTAACCTATTTTTACTTAATGTTTCTTGAATATTTAAAGAAAATATTTCTTTTTGTAGAAATTCAATCTGATTTATTTTTGCTTTCAATAATTCTTCTTTTATATATTTAATGTCCTTGTTAAAGGATTACTTATAAACGGAAAGTTTATTCTCTTTCTTGGTATGTACCAGTTATTCCAGTACGATCTATTCTTTTTATAGGGAAAATCTTATCAAGAAATGGGCTACCGAGTATCACTTGGTTTGCCAGATTTTTTACTAGTACAAAATTAGTATCTATGCATGTATTTTCTTGACATATGAATGCCTTGGGTATTTTATAATTTACCTCGAGTTTTCCTTTACCCGCATGACTCAGACTATGAGAAGTCTTATGGTAGTATTTTACAGGTACTAATCCTTCCTGTATACAATTCAAATCTGCACCACTGTCTATTAGCGCAGTTACTTCTATAAAAAAGTCTTGTCCTATAAGGAGTTTTATTTTCGTATGCCACTTTTGTGAAGTTATAATTTCCATAATATTTTTTAAATAATGAGATTCTGATTCCTTTGGTTGAGGAATTATTTTTCCTATTTCTAGACCTATGATCCTTTTTTCTAATTCTTTATTGTTTTGTTGTAACAATTTTATTTCTATTTTTAAATTATCAATTTCTTGTTTTAATTCCTGAATATCAAAAGGTTTCTTATTCTTTTTGTTTAATTGATTTTTAATTCTGCCAGAGAGAAGGGTTTTAGTTCTGCCGAAGTAGAAGCTTCTTCCTCTTCTTGGCTCTTAAAATGTGACGAGATTATTTTCTCTTTTATTTGTGGATTATCTATGAGTTTTAATAATTCTAGAATTTCATAGTTATTACATTATTTCCATGTCTTGAAATTGTGAAATAATTTGATAGATATCATCTTCTTTTATCTCTGGATTACAACATTCCTTGTTGCAATTTTTATTACAGTCATTTTCTTCCTCGGATAAAGAATAAAGACTTTCATTTTCTAAATTGTCTATTTCTTTTTCTTCAGAAGAAGATTGCTCAGAATATGATTCTGAATCTGACTCTAATAATATCTTAGAGATTTGATTTTTCAAATCTTCATCTTCTAGCTTATTAAGCTTTTTCCTAACCCAACAAGTTTTTGCTTTGTGACCTATTTTGCCACATTTTCTACAAATTAACTTAGGCTTATATGAAGCTTTATATTTTCAATTCTTTTAGATTTTCTATCTTCCCTTTTCTTTTTCCTTTTCCTATGTTGTAAGGGTTAGACTTCTTTAATTTTAATGACTTAGAAGTACTAGGTTTTACTTCTAATCCAAATTGTTCACAAAATGACCTAATTGCCTCTTTTCATTTAAAGAGTGTTTCTTAATTTGATGGTTTAATCTTATTTCATTGCACAGATTTAAACCTTCTTGCATGCATATACCTATTAATTTCCCATAAGTATATTCATCATAATCTATATTATTTCCTCCTTTTCTAAGGTTATTCCTTATTCTTTCTGCAAATAAATGAGGAAGTCCATCTATGAACTTAGATTTCCAATGAGAGCTATTACTCTCTGGGAGTTCCATTACTCTTGTTAAGAACGTATCCTTATACCATCTAAAAGATGTAAGGGTTCTACATTTAAGGTTTTGTAATAGAGATCTAATATTCTCTGAATTATCAGACCATCTGCCTGTAAAATGTTCTATGATATTTACTATCAATGAATAAACAGAATTATTTTCTGTAACTCCATCCTCTTCTTTTACACTATCGAGGATTTTCCTCCTATCTTCTTCAGATAGATAATTATCCCACCAGCCTTTAAGCTGTCCTGTGAAACCTGATATAATCATATGAGCTATTGTCTTAGTTGAGTTCCTATTACTCTGACAAATCGTACTATACATTAACATCCTATGGACTGTTTTATATATTTGAGATTCAGTTTGACCATCTATGTTCCATTCATAGATATTTTTACCACTATATGAGTTATTAACTATATATTCTTGTTCTTCTATAAGAATATCCTGTGGTGTTGGCCTAGGATAATAATACATTCTTTGAGTTGGCTTATCTGCAAACTTTGATGACATTTTTGCTATTTCATCATTTATTCTTTGTTTATAATTTTCTTCATTAATACTTTCTTCAAATTCAGTTAAAGTATTAATCTTAAGATTCTTCAATATTTATTGAATCATTTAGAGTTTGAAGAATATTTTCTTCCGATTTGTTTTAAAATCTGTTATTTTTGGTGGTAATTGTATGCTTGGAGTAGCACTATATTCTTTTTTATTATTAACAATATTTTGTTTTTCTTTGAAATGTGATAATATATTATCCATTTTTTTAGCAATATCCTGCAATTGTTCTCCTATTATTATAAGGTATAAATTTGTATAGTTTTGTGATTTTATTAGGTTATTTATATGAGAAATTGTTACTGCTAAGGTATCACCTTCCAGTAATTTTTGAAAAGCTTGATAACATCTTTCCTCTCCTTGTTTTTCTATTTTGAAACCAGTTGTTGGAGGGAAAACTTGAGTACTTATTGTACCATTTATATTGTATTGTCTCTCTATTATCGAAATTATACTTTGAGTATATTTTTCAATAAACCAAGGGACAAAAGGTATGACCTTATTTTTTCTGCTAGATCAGTATAAAATTTGTCACTAAAGAATTCTTTTTCTTTGTTATTAAAATTAGAGAAAAACCATTTTCTAAATAATTCCCATTTGGGGGTAAAAAATTCTTTTGAAATTGCATCTCTTAATAGAGATCCTGGAGTAAAATCTAGTTTTTCTTCCATTAATTATGCAAAATTAAATTCAGATTCGGTTATTTCCGGATCAACTTGCTTAATTCCTCTGACTATATTATCAGAGTTTATTCTTAATTCATCTATTTTTCTTTCAGGAAATTCTTCTCTAATCTTAGAAGTAGACGCCCTAGAAGGACTCCTAACAGTGTAATCTACTGGTGAAATATAATAGTGTGATGACACAGATTTAGATAGAGATGGCTCACTATTTGTTTTTATATTTTCAAATTGTATTTGTACTGAACCTTCTATCGTTTGTGAGATATTTATTGGATTATGGTCCGTATATTGTTGTGACGGGGTAGCTTTATCTATCACCCAATTTTGTGGAAAGTTTATTTCTTCCATTTTATTCTTCTTCTGGTAGTTATGTTTGATTTACCAAAATTAGTTTCTATCATTATTGTTTCATTTAATGGTTTATCTACCATTTTACATTGTGGATTTAATGTAAATAAAGGTTTATAATAGATTCTATAACAGATACATATTACCTTGATCCTGGAGCATAATTGTATCCATGAGTCTTGACATTTAATGTCAAAGCATCTAATATATTTATATCTGATAATGATAACTGCAAATTTGGATAAACATTAAAATATACCGGGCCATGGGCCAGGCTTGACTGAACAATTCCCATAAGGGATTGTTTCCAATCTAAGTTTCTAGCATCTCTAAGAGCTGCTATAAAACTTTCTGGTAAGCCTTCTAATGTTAAAGGCTTAAATGCTATTTGCACAAGACCTATATGAATAAATTTATAATCCTTTTTATATTTATTTAAATCTCTATTTGATAATAATCTTATTATCATTTCATCCTTATTTAGAGAAAATGTTTCTTCAGTTGTTTTCACAACTTGTTTTAATCCTAATTTTCAAAAGTGCCTAATTTATAAATTAGCTTGTAATCAATTTTTGGAATTGTCCATTTATTTAATAATTCTAGATTATGAGGGATATCATACTCCTCTTCCATACTGTTTTTAACAGTATCTTCTGATTTTAATATGTTCATAATGTATGAACAAAGTAAGTGTTAAAACATCCACATACATAACTTTCTTCTATGGCTTTTTGAGCAACATGGCTCTGATACCAACTAAGTAGGCCGGAGCCTCCCCAGGAGGTATGTTTATTTAGAAAACATACTTAAAACTTAAAAACTCTTAAACAATAAAATCTGTTGGGCCACCAACGGCTAGATCCAGGAAGGCTATGAACCAATTGGAGATTTTACACAGCCTTTGTCAAGGATGTTAACATGTGATCAGTAAAGGTCAGCCCTAAAACGCCCCACGCCATCCGGCTTTTGGCTTAAAACGGGCTTTTTGGCTTAAAACGGGCCCCAAGAGTTCGACCGCCATATTAACATCTTGAACAGACTGCAACCTGTCCATAATCACCCTTCCTGTATTTTTACTATCGTTGGCCTTTCAGACTTTTTTTTTTTTTTTTTTTTTTTTTTTTTTTTAATAATAATAATAAAAATGAAGCCATTCCTCAATAAGGGTATTATCATGTTGGGCTTCGATTAAGATTGGAGATAAATCTACCCATTGGGTATATAAATCTTTAAATATTTTTGCATTTTTAGTAAATATATTTACTGATGGACCGTATAACTGCCACCATTTAAAAATCCAGTTTGGAATATCCGAATCATAGACTTTTGAACAAATTTTTATAAACCAAGAATGTTTTTGACTAGGATTCTCATATAAAAGAACTCTGTCAAAAGCTTTAATGTAATCCCAATAGTTATAACTAATAGGATTTTTAGATTCAGGAAATATGATTTCCCTTGTTCTTAGAGGTGATGTCCCCCAAGTTTCAACAGATATGATCTGTTTAATTACGATTTTACTGAAACTGATGGCTTTATTAGCCCCAGTATAATGCGTTATTTCGCATGATTCTCTTTTGAGGATTTCCTCATAAAATGTTAGAGACTTATATGTCTCAGCAGGATATAATCCTTTATCAAGATATCGATTGGTTATTAACCAAGGATTATCTTTCCATTTTTTATCTTTATTTTCTAAAAGAAGTATGACTTCTTTGTTTGGGTTATGAACCCATTCATCATCATCACTTTCATCAGTGGTGATTTGGGCATATGATGCCTTGCCTTGAGGACTATTTTCCTTTGAGGCTTTGAAGGCTATATAATCCTTCCATGTCTCTTCATCAACTATGTTTGATGATGACGCACTTGTTGATGCGTTAAAAGCTATAAGCTTTTTGTTCCCAATTTGGGAAATAACTCTTTCACCTCTTCCCCTATGAGAGGAAGATCTTCCACGACCTCTGCCGCGTTCCCAAGGAATCATGGCTGAAATTAAGCATAAGAAATTATTAATTTCTTTGCTTCTGATTCCTGGATTTCTCTTCTGACTTTATTAAGTCTTACCTGCAAGATCTGTAAAACATGTTCTTTTGCATTTCTAGACAAATTTACATTATTTCTAATTTCTTGCATTCTATTTAAAAGCATTGTTTCTATTAATAGTAAATCATTTCTTGTTTCAAGGATTCTTGTATAGCTTCTCTTAAAGGTCCTTTATTATGACTCATTATGCACTAGAAATTATAGCCATTTTGGCTTCAAGTTCTTCTATAATCCTTTTAAAATATTCTTTTTCTGACTCAAGGATTTTGAATTCTCTAAATTTATCTTCAATTTGTAATAAGCTTAGAGAGCTATTTTTCCTTTCTTCAATATAATTTTCTTTTTAACTTGAAGTTGGATTTCTCTAATTTGCTTATTAAGGATATTAATATATCTTAATATGCCAATTTGGAATATGTTATTCCAATTGGTCCTTTAAAATTTTTTGGTTCTCGAGGGGGTCTTCTCATTGTAAATACTCCCTTGTAAGAAAATCAGGTAAACTGTTATCAGTTCCCTTTTTATAAATTATTTCAAAATCAAATGGCGCCAAATGTGACTGCCACCTTGCAAACATTTGTTTGGAAACATCATGTTTAAAATCCTTAGTAAACATATACTTTGCCGCTTGACAATCTGTTCGTATGACAAACTTTTTGTTATATAAATCATCTTGAAATTTTAAAACACATTTTACTATTGCTAAAATTTCTTTTGCAATAGTAGCATAATTCTTTTGGCTAGTATTCCACTTACCTGAATGGAATCTAACAAGATATTCTTGTTTACTTTCTGGAGATTTCTGTTTCAAAATTCCTCCATAACCTATCTCAGAGGCATCAGTCTCAACAATTTTATCCATCATGGGATTTGCTATCATTAAGCAAGGAAGGTTTTTAACCTTTTGCTTTATTTTCTGAACTGCTCTAGTGTGATCTAGAGACCACGGTTTAGCATTGTTTTTTAATCTTTCATATAAAATTGCAGTGTCTTCTGCTAAATTTTTATAATATGGAAGAATATAATTTAGGCTTCCAAGAAATCTTTGAAGTTGAGTTTTATCCTGTATTTCATCAGGGAATTTTGATGCAAACTCAATACTTCTATTAATCGGAATTATATTTCCTTGGTTGATATTATGACCCAAAAATCTTATATTTGTTTGGAAAAGCATCATTTTAGTTCTAGATATAACTAAACCATTTTTTAAAATTATTTCTTTGAATATATTCAAATGTTTAAAATGGGTTTCAATATCCTTAGAAAATACTAAGATATCGTCAATATAAACAATGATAAATCTACTATATGGAATAAAAATATCATTCATTATATTTTGAAATTCTGAAGGTGCATTCTTCAGACCAAATGGCATTACATTCCATTCGTAATGTCCTATAGGTACTGTAAAAGCAGTTTTGTACCTATCCTTTTCTTCTATTTGAATTTGCCAATATCCTGACTTTAAATCAAATTTTGAAAATATATTTGCATCATGCAATTTATCTAGTAAATCTTTTTTATTAGGTATAGGGTACCTAATCCATTTTAAGACTTTATTAAGAGGTTTATAATTTATTACCAATCTAGGTACACCTCTTTCTTGTTCTGCATGTTTATTAACATAAAATGCGGTGCATGACCATGGAGACTTAGAGATTCTAATTAAATTCCTATCTAAGAGAGATTTTATTTCTTTCTTACATAATTCCATATATTCAGAATTCATTTGGCATGGCCTTGCTTTAGTCGGTATTTGACTTTCTTTAAAATCATCTTCGTATGGGAGAGAAACAATATGTTTCTTCCTTTCCCAAAATGCATTAGGATGATCATTACATATTTGTAGGGAAAATTGATGTTCAATTAATTTAATCTTTTCTTGTAACCTATTTTTACTTAATGTTTCTTGAATATTTAAAGAAAATATTTCTTTTTGTAGAAATTCAATCTGATTTATTTTTGCTTTCAATAATTCTTCTTTTATATTATTTAATGTCCTTGTTAAAGGATTACTTATAAACGGAAAGTTTATTTCTCTTTCTTGGTATGTACCAGTTATTCCAGTACGATCTATTCTTTTTATAGGGAAAATCTTATCAAGAATGGGCTACCGAGTATCACTTGGTTTGCCAGATTTTTACTAGTACAAAATTAGTATCTATGCATGTATTTTCTTGACATATGAATGCCTTGGGTATTTTATAATTTACCTCGAGTTTTCCTTTACCCGCATGACTCAGACTATGAGAAGTCTTATGGTAGTATTTTACAGGTACTAATCCTTCCTGTATACAATTCAAATCTGCACCACTGTCTATTAGCGCAGTTACTTCTATAAAAAAGTCTTGTCCTATAAGGAGTTTTATTTTCGTATGCCACTTTTGTGAAGTTATAATTTCCATAATATTTTTTAAATAATGAGATTCTGATTCCTCTGGTTGAGGAATTATTTTTCCTATTTCTAGACCTATGATCCTTTTTTCTAATTCTTTATTGTTTTGTTGTAACAATTTTATTTCTATTTTTAAATTATCAATTTCTTGTTTTAATTCTGAATATCAAAAGGTTTCTTATTCTTTTTGTTTAATTGATTTTTTAATTCTGCCAGAGAGAAGGGTTTTAGTTCTGCCGAAGTAGAAGCTTCTTCCTCTTCTTGGCTCTTAAAATGTGACGAGATTATTTTCTCTTTTATTTGTGGATTATCTATGAGTTTTAATAATTCTAGAATTTCATTAGTTATTACATTTATTTCCATGTCTTGAAATTGTGAAATAATTTGATAGATATCATCTTCTTTTATCTCTGGATTACAACATTCCTTGTTGCAATTTTTATTACAGTCATTTTCTTCCTCGGATAAAGAATAAAGACTTTCATTTTCTAAATTGTCTATTTCTTTTTCTTCAGAAGAAGATTGCTCAGAATATGATTCTGAATCTGACTCTAATAATATCTTAGAGATTTGATTTTTCAAATCTTCATCTTCTAGCTTATTAAGCTTTTTCCTAACCCAACAAGTTTTTGCTTTGTGACCTATTTTGCCACATTTTCTACAAATTAACTTAGGCTTATATGAAGCTTTATATTTTTCAATTCTTTTAGATTTTCTATCTTCCCTTTTCTTTTTCCTTTTCCTATGTTTGTAAGGGTTAGACTTCTTTAATTTTAATGACTTAGAAGTACTAGGTTTTACTTCTAATCCAATTGTTCACAAAATTGACCTAATTGCCTCTTTTCATTTAAAGAGTGTTTCTTAATTTGATGGTTTAATCTTATTTCATTGCACAGATTTAAACCTTCTTGCATGCATATACCTATTAATTTCCCATAAGTATATTCATCATAATCTATATTATTTCCTCCTTTTCTAAGGTTATTCTTATTCTTTCTGCAAATAAATGAGGAAGTCCATCTATGAACTTAGATTTCCAATGAGAGCTATTACTCTCTGGGAGTTCCATTACTCTTGTTAAGAACGTATCCTTATACCATCTAAAAGATGTAAGGGTTCTACACTTAAGGTTTTGTAATAGAGATCTAATATTCTCTGAATTATCAGACCATCTGCCTGTAAAATGTTCTATGATATTTACTATCAATGAATAAACAGAATTATTTTCTGTAACTCCATCCTCTTCTTTTACACTATCGAGGATTTCCTCCTATCTTCTTCAGATAGATAATTATCCCACCAGCCTTTAAGCTGTCCTGTGAAACCTGATATAATCATATGAGCTATTGTCTTAGTTGAGTTCCTATTACTCTGACAAATCGTACTATACATTAACATCCTATGGACTGTTTTATATATTTGAGATTCAGTTTGACCATCTATGTTCCATTCATAGATATTTTTACCACTATATGAGTTATTAACTATATATTCTTGTTCTTCTATAAGAATATCCTGTGGTGTTGGCCTAGGATAATAATACATTCTTTGAGTTGGCTTATCTGCAAACTTTGATGACATTTTTGCTATTTCATCATTTATTCTTTGTTTATAATTTTCTTCATTAATACTTTCTTCAAATTCAGTTAAAGTATTAATCTTAAGATTCTTCAATATATTTATTGAATCATTTAGAGTTTGAAGAATATTTTCTTCCGATTTTGTTTTAAAATCTGTTATTTTTGGTGGTAATTGTATGCTTGGAGTAGCACTATATTCTTTTTTATTATTAACAATATTTTGTTTTTCTTTGAAATGTGATAATATATTATCCATTTTTTTAGCAATATCCTGCAATTGTTCTCCTATTATTATAAGGTATAATTTGTATAGTTTTGTGATTTTATTAGGTTATTTATATGAGAAATTGTTACTGCTAAGGTATCACCTTCCAGTAATTTTTGAAAAGCTTGATAACATCTTTCCTCTCCTTGTTTTTCTATTTTGAAACCAGTTGTTGGAGGGAAAACTTGAGTACTTATTGTACCATTTATATTGTATTGTCTCTCTATTATCGAAATTATACTTTGAGTATATTTTTCAATAAACCAAGGGACAAAAGGTATGACCTTATTTTTTCTGCTAGATCAGTATAAAATTTGTCACTAAAGAATTCTTTTTCTTTGTTATTAAAATTAGAGAAAAACCATTTTCTAAATAATTCCCATTTGGGGGTAAAAAATTCTTTTGAAATTGCATCTCTTAATAGAGATCCTGGAGTAAAATCTAGTTTTTCTTCCATTAATTATGCAAAATTAAATTCAGATTCGGTTATTTCCGGATCAACTTGCTTAATTCCTCTGACTATATTATCAGAGTTTATTCTTAATTCATCTATTTTTCTTTCAGGAAATTCTTCTCTAATCTTAGAAGTAGACGCCCTAGAAGGACTCCTAACAGTGTAATCTACTGGTGAAATATAATAGTGTGATGACACAGATTTAGATAGAGATGGCTCACTATTTGTTTTATATTTTCAAATTGTATTTGTACTGAACCTTCTATCGTTTGTGAGATATTTATTGGATTATGGTCCGTATATTGTTGTGACGGGGTAGCTTTATCTATCACCCAATTTTGTGGAAAGTTTATTTCTTCCCATTTTATTCTTCTTCTGGTAGTTATGTTTGATTTACCAAAATTAGTTTCTATCATTATTGTTTCATTTAATGGTTTATCTACCATTTTACATTGTGGATTTAATGTAAATAAAGGTTTATAATAGATTCTATAACAGATACATATTACCTCTGATCCTGGAGCATAATTGTATCCATGAGTCTTGACATTTAATGTCAAAGCATCTAATATATTTATATCTGATAATGATAACTGCAAATTTGGATAAACATTAAAATATACCGGGCCATGGGCCAGGCTTGACTGAACAATTCCCATAAGGGATTGTTTCCAATCTAAGTTTCTAGCATCTCTAAGAGCTGCTATAAAACTTTCTGGTAAGCCTTCTAATGTTAAAGGCTTAAATGCTATTTGCACAAGACCTATATGAATAAATTTATAATCCTTTTTATATTTATTTAAATCTCTATTTGATAATAATCTTATTATCATTTCATCCTTATTTAGAGAAAATGTTTCTTCAGTTGTTTTCACAACTTGTTTTAATCCTAATTTTTCAAAAGTGCCTAATTTATAAATTAGCTTGTAATCAATTTTTGGAATTGTCCATTTATTTAATAATTCTAGATTATGAGGGATATCATACTCCTCTTCCCTACTGTTTTTAACAGTATCTTCTGATTTTAATATGTTCATAATGTATGAACAAAGTAAGTGTTAAACATCCACATACATAACTTTCTTCTATGGCTTTTTTGAGCAACATGGCTCTGATACCAACTAAGTAGGCCGGAGCCTCCCCAGGAGGTATGTTTATTTAGAAAACATACTTAAAACTTAAAACTCTTAAACAATAAAATCTGTTGGGCCACCAACGGCTAGATCCAGGAAGGCTATGAACCAATTGGAGATTTTACACAGCCTTTGTCAAGGATGTTAACATGTGATCAGTAAAGGTCAGCCCTAAAACCCTCGATCACTACTAAGATCGAAATCCCTCTCCACTCTCTTGTAAAAATTCTCTTATAATATTGAAGTTAAAGTTTAGAGTTTCAAGAACAAGCGCCTACGTTCCAAAAATTCTGGTAATTTTTTCTCCTTCTTAAATATATTCTACTGATGATAGTCTCTCTAAGAGGCTAAACATCTAAGTGTTAAAACATCACCATGCTTAACTGAATTCTATGACTTATTATTATTATTATTATTATTATTATTATTTATTATATTATTATTATATTATTATTATTATTATTATTATTATTATTATTATTATTAAAAAAAAAAAAAAAAAAAAAAAAAAAAAAAAAAGTCTGAAAGGCCAACGATAGTAAAAATACAGGAAGGGTGATTATGGACAGGTTGCAGTCTGTTCAAGATGTTAATATGGCGGTCGAACTCTTGGGGCCCGTTTTAAGCCAAAAAGCCGGGATGGCGTGGGACGTTTTAGGGCTGACCTTTACTGATCACATGTTAACATCCTTGACAAAGGCTGTGTAAAATCTCCAATTGGTTCATAGCCTTCCTGGATCTAGCCGTTGGTGGCCCAACAGATTTTATTGTTTTAAAGTTTTATTGTTTTAAAGTTTTTAAGTATGTTTTCTAAATAAACATACCTCCTGGGGAGGCTCCGGCCTACTTAGTGGTATCAGAGCCATGTTGCTCAAAAAAGCCATAGAAGAAAGTTATGTATGTGGATGTTTTAACACTTACTTTGTTCATACATTATGAACATATTAAAATCAGAAGATACTGTTAAAAACAGTATGGAAGAGGAGTATGATATCCCTCATAATCTAGAATTATTAAATAAATGGACAATTCCAAAAATTGATTACAAGCTAATTTATAAATTAGGCACTTTTGAAAAATTAGGATTAAAACAATTGTGAAAACAACTGAAGAAACATTTTCTCTAAATAAGGATGAAATGATAATAAGATTATTATCAAATAGAGATTTAAATAAATATAAAAAGGATTATAAATTTATTCATATAGGTCTTGTGCAAATAGCATTTAAGCCTTTAACATTAGAAGGCTTACCAGAAAGTTTTATAGCAGCTCTTAGAGATGCTAGAAACTTAGATTGGAAACAATCCCTTATGGGAATTGTTCAGTCAAGCCTGGCCCATGGCCCGGTATATTTTAATGTTTATCCAAATTTGCAGTTATCATTGTCAGATATAAATATATTAGATGCTTTGACATTAAATGTCAAGACTCATGGATACAATTATGCTCCAGGATCAGAGGTAATATGTATCTGTTATAGAATCTATTATAAACCTTTATTTACATTAAATCCACAATGTAAAATGGTAGATAAACCATTAAATGAAACAATAATGATAGAAACTAATTTTGGTAAATCAAACATAACTACCAGAAGAAGAATAAAATGGGAAGAATAAACTTTCCACAAAATTGGGTGATAGATAAAGCTACCCCGTCACAACAATATACGGACCATAATCCAATAAATATCTCACAAACGATAGAAGGTTCAGTACAAATACAATTTGAAAATATAAAAACAAATAGTGAGCCATCTCTATCTAAATCTGTGTCATCACACTATTATATTTCACCAGTAGATTACACTGTTAGGAGTCCTTCTAGGGCGTCTACTTCTAAGATTAGAGAAGAATTTCCTGAAAGAAAAATAGATGAATTAAGAATAAACTCTGATAATATAGTCAGAGGAATTAAGCAAGTTGATCCGGAATAACCGAATCTGAATTTAATTTTGCATAATTAATGGAAGAAAAACTAGATTTTACTCCAGGATCTCTATTAAGAGATGCAATTTCAAAAGAATTTTTACCCCCAAATGGGAATTATTTAGAAAATGGTTTTTCTCTAATTAATAACAAAGAAAAAATTTTTATGAATTAGTGACAAATATACTGATCTAGCAAAAAAAATAAGGTCATACCTTTTGTCCCTTGGTTTATTGAAAAATATACTCAAAGTATAATTTCGATAATAGAGAGACAATACAATATAAATGGTACAATAAGTACTCAAGTTTTCCCTCAACAACTGGTTTCAAATAGAAAAACAAGGAGAGGAAAGATGTTATCAAGCTTTTCAAAAATTACTGGAAGGTGATACCTTAGCAGTAACAATTTCTCATATAAATAACCTAATAAAATCACAAAACTATACAAATTTATACCTTATAATAATAGGAGAACAATTGCAGGATATTGCTAAAAAAATGGATAATATATTATCACATTTCAAAGAAAAACAAAATATTGTTAATAATAAAAAAGAATATAGTGCTACTCCAAGCATACAATTACCACCAAAAATAACAGATTTTAAAACAAAATCGGAAGAAAATATTCTTCAAACTCTAAATGATTCAATAAATATATTGAAGAATCTTAAGATTAATACTTTAACTGAATTTGAAGAAAGTATTAATGAAGAAAATTATAAACAAAGAATAAATGATGAAATAGCAAAAATGTCATCAAAGTTTGCAGATAAGCCAACTCAAAGAATGTATTATTATCCTAGGCCAACACCACAGGATATTCTTATAGAAGAACAAGAATATATAGTTAATAACTCATATAGTGGTAAAAATATCTATGAATGGAACATAGATGGTCAAACTGAATCTCAAATATATAAAACAGTCCATAGGATGTTAATGTATAGTACGATTTGTCAGAGTAATAGGAACTCAACTAAGACAATAGCTCATATGATTATATCAGGTTTCACAGGACAGCTTAAAGGCTGGTGGGATAATTATCTATCTGAAGAAGATAGGAGGAAAATCCTCGATAGTGTAAAAGAAGAGGATGGAGTTACAGAAAATAATTCTGTTTATTCATTGATAGTAAATATCATAGAACATTTTACAGGCAGATGGTCTGATAATTCAGAGAATATTAGATCTCTATTACAAAACCTTAAGTGTAGAACCCTTACATCTTTTAGATGGTATAAGGATACGTTTTAACAAGAGTAATGGAACTCCCAGAGAGTAATAGCTCTCATTGGAAATCTAAGTTCATAGATGGACTTCCTCATTTATTTGCAGAAAGAATAAGGAATAACCTTAGAAAAGGAGGAAATAATATAGATTATGATGAATATACTTATGGGAAATTAATAGGTATATGCATGCAAGAAGGTTTAAATCTGTGCAATGAAATAAGATTAAACCATCAAATTAAGAAACACTCTTTAAATGAAAAGAGGCAATTAGGTCAATTTTGTGAACAATTTGGATTAGAAGTAAAACCTAGTACTTCTAAGTCATTAAATTAAAGAAGTCTAACCTTACAAACATAGGAAAAGGAAAAAGAAAAGGGAAGATAGAAAATCTAAAAGAATTGAAAAATATAAAGCTTCATATAAGCCTAAGTTAATTTGTAGAAAATGTGGCAAAATAGGTCACAAAGCAAAAACTTGTTGGGTTAGGAAAAAGCTTAATAAGCTAGAAGATGAAGATTTGAAAAATCAAATCTCTAAGATATTATTAGAGTCAGATTCAGAATCATATTCTGAGCAATCTTCTTCTGAAGAAAAAGAATAGACAATTTAGAAAATGAAAGTCTTTATTCTTTATCCGAGGAAGAAAATGACTGTAATAAAAATTGCAACAAGGAATGTTGTAATCCAGAGATAAAAGAAGATGATATCTATCAAATTATTTCACAATTTCAAGACATGGAAATAAATGTAATAACTAATGAAATTCTAGAATTATTAAAACTCATAGATAATCCACAAATAAAAGAGAAAATAATCTCGTCACATTTTAAGAGCCAAGAAGAGGAAGAAGCTTCTACTTCGGCAGAACTAAAACCCTTCTCTCTGGCAGAATTAAAAAATCAATTAAACAAAAAGAATAAGAAACCTTTTGATATTCAGGAATTAAAACAAGAAATTGATAATTTAAAAATAGAAATAAAATTGTTACAACAAAACAATAAAGAATTAGAAAAAAGGATCATAGGTCTAGAAATAGGAAAAATAATTCCTCAACCAGAGGAATCAGAATCTCATTATTTAAAAAATATTATGGAAATTATAACTTCACAAAGTGGCATACGAAAATAAAACTCCTTATAGGACAAGACTTTTTTATAGAAGTAACTGCGCTAATAGACAGTGGTGCAGATTTGAATTGTATACAGGAAGGATTAGTACCTGTAAAATACTACCATAAGACTTCTCATAGTCTGAGTCATGCGGGTAAAGGAAAACTCGAGGTAAATTATAAAATACCCAAGGCATTCATATGTCAAGAAAATACATGCATAGATACTAATTTTGTACTAGTAAAAAATCTGGCAAACCAAGTGATACTCGGTAGCCCATTTCTTGATAAGATTTTCCCTATAAAAGAATAGATCGTACTGGAATAACTGGTACATACCAAAAAGAGAAATAAACTTTCCGTTTATAAGTAATCCTTTAACAAGGACATTAAATAATATAAAAGAAGAATTATTGAAAGCAAAAATAAATCAGATTGAATTTCTACAAAAAGAAATATTTTCTTTAAATATTCAAGAAACATTAAGTAAAAATAGGTTACAAGAAAAGATTAAATTAATTGAACATCAATTTTCCCTACAAATATGTAATGATCATCCTAATGCATTTTGGGAAAGGAAGAAACATATTGTTTCTCTCCCATACGAAGATGATTTTAAAGAAAGTCAAATACCGACTAAAGCAAGGCCATGCCAAATGAATTCTGAATATATGGAATTATGTAAGAAAGAAATAAATCTCTCTTAGATAGGAATTTAATTAGAATCTCTAAGTCTCCATGGTCATTGTGACACCTCACAAAATCAAGCAAAGAAAATTGTGGATTACTGTCATATTAGTGTGACAGTACAGATGATACAGATGGATTTAATGAACAAATTATTAGAAACATTCAAGATATTCCCAAATCAGAAAGGAAACACAAGATTCTTCTTATTGAAGATCATGTGGTGAATGTGACGTGTGTGGCATCTATCACCAATAGACCGTCAATGGCATTAAGATCGTTAACTCATCGTGTATATTAACGATTCTCACGTATGTTTATAGTCTATTTCCATTGTGTCTGAACTATCCTCATGTATTTATTATCGTGTATTTCTGTATACATGCCGTGTTAGTGAATCTCTCGTATACCCGTTTATAACAAAATAATAATAATAATAATAATAATAATAATAATAATGACAAAGATAATAATAAATAATAATAATAATAATAATAATAATAATAAAACAATGATAATAATAATAATAATCATAATAATAATAGTAACAAAGAATTAATAAATAAGTGCAGGGGGTATTTGTAATTTTTAAAACTTCAACAGAAAGTTTATAACATGAAATAACAAAAATAAAACTGCAGGGACCGAAATTGTAACTCTGTAATTTCAAACCCAACCCCCCGCCCCTTTTCGGTTTTCCGGCAGGATTCCGGCCAAATTCCGGCAACGCGCCGGCGAACCCCAAAACCATTAAAAACCTGATTTTAACACTCCAAATTACACCGAATCTCCTCGTGAACCAGATTCGAACTCAGCACACACACAAAACGCGTTCAACGGTCGAGTAACGGCTCTAATCTTTTCCAATTTATTCCCGACAAATTCGAACGGCTAGATAACCCACTAAAACATCACTTTAATCGAAATAATTCAATCAATTCGAACATTATCAACCCATGAATCGAATGCAACTGGTAATTACATCAAACACACACACACACCCGAAATCAAATTCACCTTTGCTCTCGAACCTGCAACTAATCGAACACTAGTCTCCGACCTATATACACTGAAATTAACAGAGGGCATTCGATTATCATCATAATTGGAAACTATATGTGCAACGAATTCGATTATTATCAACATTTTCATCTCGAACCAAATTCCCCTCTGTCGCGGCTGTTCTTCGAGTGTTTCTTATCATCAAATCGAAACCATCAGGTAATTAACATATCAACTTACTCGTTTGATCATGGTTAACAAAAGCCCCATGAATTTGATCATTAACATTATCGAATTCGAGTCCAATTTAACCCAAATCGAATTAGGGTTTATATGAAAATGGGGGACATGGAAACCATGGTTAAAAACAAATCGAGCCGGGTTCTGTCGCGGCTATAAGCCTTGGTTCAACGGCTAAACACATGTTACCCCACCCGAGAGGTCCCGGGTTCGACCCCGGGCCACTACATTTATTTTTTTTAAAGCCTTTGAGCTTCTAAAAATTATACAAAAATTTCTAAAAATTATAAAAATAATTTTATAAACTCCCCTATATTTTAAATCCAAAAAATTAATTTCTGAAAAATTATTTTAATTAAAAACCTTAATAATCTTTAATAAAATTATTTATAAATATTTTAAGCAATTATTTTTATAAAATGAACTTAAATCGTGTTTAACTATAAAATAATCATGGAAAGTCATAGAACTTATACAAACGTAAATTTAAGTTATATTTTTAACCATAATCAATGTTAAATAATACGAAGAATATATACATAATAATATGTATTTCTTTCGAATAAATCAAAATACGAGAAAATATATTGTTAACCAAAATCTCACCATTCATTTTAAATCCTAATATCATTGGTATATAATCAACGTCAAACATATATATATCTAATCGTATGCGTCAAACCGAACCGACTCGAATTCACCAAATATATCTATTCGCGCTGAATATGTGTTAAGGCTTAGTTATAATCAATAATAGTATTGATCGTTTGATCTGGCATTGCTTGATTCTGTGAAGTCTTTGTGCATTACAACAATTCAAGGTGAGTTTCGTGGCCCCTTTTTATGTTTATACAAATTTCAATGTTTTCAATCAAATTGGGGGAAAAGTATGCTCACCCGTTTTCAATGCTGTACATTATTATTCTGTTTTCATTCATGGAATCAATGTGATACTGTTTGCATGCATACATGGTGTTAATCTATGGAAACTCAAACAACCATTAATTCCCGGGTTTTGGGACCAACGGTTAGGTATTGGTAGTACTACTGGTTGACACCCCCCACCCTCGACAGATCGGTTAACTTGTGAGTTACCGACTACAGCTGCCAGCAAACCGCCATGGGTGATATATTCCGTCAGATTTATATGCATAACGTCATTAGGTTTGGTGTCTTAAACACATGTTATGTGGTTTGTGCTTACAGTTTGATTCCACATCAAAAATCTATACAGCATCAGTTATATATTTTTAATTTAAACCTGCGGAACTCACCAACATTATTGTTGACATTTTTGAGCATATCTTTTCAGGTGATCATAATCAAAGAGGATAGCTAGTGCTGATGCCTTAGCAGAGACCCTCAGGATTTCATTAGTTTTGCATTGTAATGTATATCATTTGTATTCATTCGTGAAAACAATGTGTATTTTGGATTTTAGAATCAATAAGACTATGATAGTCGTGGAACTGACTTACCACGACACAAGTCCCATTGTGTCGGGGGACGTCATGACACGAGAAGTTTGCATGTATTATATCTCTGTATTTATACCAATGTTATGACGATCCCGTCCGTACGCATCCTCGTGTTTCCGCTTTAAGCGAGGGTGTGACAGATTGGTATCAGAGCCTTGGTTATAGAGATTTAGGTGGAGATTCGACCTAGACTATAACCTAAGAACCTTCATATAGAATGCATGCTAGGGATTGTGTGCATTTGATTTTACCTAAAGTCTATAAACTTGATATACAGGTATATTCCTATATACCTAATAATACACAAGTATGTTCCTACATACTTGCTTTTATATATATACACGTTTTATCCGAATATCCCAAAGGAAGACATTATTACTCTTAGACTATCTTCTTGGGATACCTTATTGCTAGAACTTTACGCTTGTATGCGCACAACATCATAGTAACAGGGAACTTCGGTGATCACACGTAGTGTTGATCTCGGATATTGAATCCGACCCTATCATAGTTATGAGTGAAATTCTAAAAATGTGACGAATATGCAGTTATGATTAGACATACTGTGCTTATGTCTTATTTGCTATTACATGCTATTATTAGAATACTGGCTCATGGACATAAGGACAATACATTATTTGTGCTTGATGAATCTAAATAATACTATGATGTTAGCTTGGGGTAAGTGAAGCTAAGGGTGATCATGCAAGTAAATTACCATTACGGGTGCACACGTAATTGCAATTCACCATGCATGAGAAGTCTGGTTAATCTTACCATGAGGTAACGATCATGAGTATCACATGTTTCTATTCTATACCCTAGGGTGCTAGGGTCATAATTCTAGTAAGTCCTTGTTGAAGGCAATCAAACATTGTAAGTCCTTGTTAAAGGCATCAAACATTGTAAGTCCTTGTTGAAGGCAATCAAACATTGTAAGTCCTTGTTAAGGCAATCAAACATTATAAGTCCTTGTTAAAGGCGACACACATATAAGTCCTTGTTAAAGGTAATCAACATTATCAACATTTACTCAAGTCCTGTCCTGCTTAGAGCCTTCATAGTATTTCCAATTATAATATTGATTTATGAGAACATCTCCACTTAGCGTTAGTAACTACTGATTAATGCTTAGAATGAAAGTGGAATACATAAATGTAGAGGAGTAATGATACTCTCTACACTACAATACGTTATTCTTTAAGATCATGCTAAGGATAAACGGACGTCACGTAACTGGTTTAGGCATCGTTCTAGTATGCCACGGATGTGGTGGGAACGCTGCGGGGAACCCTATTATAGCATCCTTGGTATACCAAGAATGTGTTTAAACTGGACTACGTGATGATCCCGAGTGACTGAGGCATGGAGTGGTTTGGTTGTAAACTATACATATACGCTTTGTGGATCTTGCTACGTCACATTAAACTATTTACACTTTGGAAATGTTTTCTCTACACAGTCATCATTCCCGTTGGAACCGATGTATAGGTTTGTCTGTAGTCATATGTACTGGTAAAAACCGCCTATACATAAGTTGTGGTAGCTCACATCAAACTTATATTACGCTATTCTTTGGAATGATGCTAAGGAAAATTAAGATGTTATGTAACTAGTTTAAGTATTATTCAAGGTATATCGTGGATGTGGTGGGAAACGCTGGCGGAACCCTATATATAAGCATCACCGTTATACTAAGAATGTGCTTAAACTGGGCTACGTGATGATCTTGATGGACCGAAGCATGGGTTATTGAACTTGATGAGTGGAACCATATGTGATTCTTTTTATACTTTGATTCCTATCAAAGCACACACAAATCTTAATCATATTCTAAGGCATTGTGTGCCTAAATCAAATGGTTCGAAATAAACTTTGAATCGTTTACGTAGTTTTCAGAATCTCGTCAAGTCGGTGCCTCACCAATAAATACATGCAATGTTGGAAGAGTGGATGAGTATCTGCTTATAGGTACGCATGTTTCCAACAAAGAGGTGGTCGACTTAAAACTTTGGTTAGTCAACATACTCGCTTTGATTTATGAATCAAACGATTACACTTGGAAATCTCATTGTTATTACGCCAAATTCCCGATGGTCGTTTCCATGTTGTATAGCTCATATTACCCCAATCTCATAAAATATCTTAATGATATTTCAAAATGTCTACTCGTCAAAACATACTCTGATCTGGAAACTCTAGCCGTAAGATTGTTACTATTATAGCACGTGAGGTATACCAACCCTCCTAAATCATCTGAATCAAGACGTGAACCCTGATCAATCTCTGTTTGTCCTAACTCCCACGTGCTTGTACCTGCAAGCATTTCAGTTCTCGCAACCCCACTGAGTTCAGTGGAACCTAAGGAGCTAACCGAATAATACATGGTTCGAATGCTTCGAGAACACTTCCCCTAACACACCGAATGGCCTTCAAAACTTTAAAAACCGTCACTTATGGTTCTCAATCCTCTTAAGGATGTGTCCCATAACTAAGAACAGGCAGTGCTGTAGAAGAAATTCTACATCTCGGGGTACTTTGGCTAGGCAAAGTGTAAATGGTGATTTGATTCGATCATTGAATTCATTTACTTAACTCGAAACCCTTGAGATGAGCGATCACTGATAAGTACTGTGTCTTCAATAAGGTTATGGCTAACCTCATATCTTGAGAAGTCCATGAATTCCCTTCGATTGTGAATCGAATGTTCACATCTCATTATAATATCAAAAAACTTCTTGTCCTTGATTTCGTCTTCCTGATTTAATTATACAAGACTTGAACACCATCATACACTTCTGCTATCTCGAACTTCGATCCTAAGCTGGTAAGCATGATTTTTTTTTTTCCTTTGTTACACTAATATAACTTGAAATTTTCCAAATTCCTAATTGATATTAATTTCCTTTCGTCGTTAAGTCAAATTTCATATTGCTTGCACCTTGGGAAATGCAAGAGTTCCAAGTCAACCTATGACTAAGAATACTCTATATCCTAAATGATTCTAATTTATCAAAGCAGGGAGATTCCCTTACTTTGATGAATCTCTATTTTGATAAATGGTTTTCCATTTGTTTGTTTTGTGAATTCTCCTCTGGGTTAGGTGACTACCTTATCTTGAGGATTGACTTCAATTATTCTCATTGGAACTTACATTTCACAAATGATATGATCTCACCAAAATAGGACTAAAACCCGTATTTTGGTGACAAATGTCAACCTTCGATTATTTTCTTGTTAGCAGCAAGCTAGGCATGAACTCCATACCTTATGACTAATCTCAATTCTTGGTCATCAACTTACCCTGGTTGTAACCAAGTGACAAGACGCATGACGTAACTTGAAAGGGTGAACCATGTTGGTGATTCGACCTATCAAGCCAAAGCATGATCTCTGAACCTGAAGGAGACCCGATCGTATTAAGTGATTTTGATTCCAAGCTTGGAGCACTTAAAATTCTTAAATCGATTTTCCTCCCTTTATCCTCATATTTTGACCTAGCTATATGGAACGTTTATTCCTTACATTTTGAGTTACCATCAAAACGTGAATGTCGATGGTAGCCTCCCTAAACAATCCCTCTGCTGAAGATATTATCAACTTATGAACATGACTTTCTAGTCATGTAAATGTTCTTAGCTGAACTCATGGTTTTTGAACTGCGTATGTAAACTTATTAGATATTGCTACCTTGCAAAACATGTTTACAAACACCTTTCCTATATTCGCGTCACTCCTTGAACCGCTTTGGAATCCTTACCTTGAAGATCATTAAAAATTCTATCTTGAATTTGAACAACAAGACTTTAAAAGAGAAGTTCTGGAGAGAGTTTACCAGCAAAGAGAGGAATTACTTTTGAGACTGAATTATTTAGAGCCAAACATTCTTATATAGTTGAACCCGTGTTCAGCAAAGATGGGGAGAAAATTAGCGTTTAAGTACATGGGCATGGAAATCACTGATCAGGTGAAAAAGAGAGAAAAGATGGCAAAACTAAGGAAGAAATAGCTGTGCAGAAGGCCAAAAGAGACAGAACTTAATAAAACTGTTCATATACAGAGGAAACGATGAGAGCAAAACAATGCTAGCAACCATGTCACACAGATAAGATTTCCATTATCAGGGGGTCGTTAGCATAGCAGAAATTCTATCAACAACAAAACTCGATAGGGATTAGAAACCACTTTTGAGTGTCATGTTGTCTTCTGGTGATCTAGTCCTTCAACTTAATAATGACATCCTCGACTTTTCCAAAGTTGAGTCAGGAGTTATGAAGTTGGAAGCCAACAATTTAGGCCAAAAAGATGTGATGTCCCAGTGGAGGTATTGGCGATGTCTTACGATTAGACAAATTCCACCCACTTGATCAGCAATGCTATCAATTTACCCACCAAAGAAGGTTCAGAGTAATCTTTATGTAATAGCAACCCATTATCTCACAACGTCAAGAAATTAACCTGCATCCATTACCATATTCGTATACCGTGGGATGACATTAAATATCAATCGTTATTCTGAATGTTGGTTCATTTTCTGTTTTATTAATATATTCAACCAGCATTGTGAACCCATTCCAAGATCTTCCATAGCGTATTATTCTTAGACCGATGGTGGGTCTAAGTAGAATACATATTCACAAGATGCGTTAAGGTCGTTTCAGATGGTGACGTTTGGGATTCTTAAATTCCAACGATAACCCCTCTTATCATTGCCGGGTCTTTCAACGATTTCTAGACTTCACCTTGTCACGAGATTATGTCCTGGAAGTTATGATATTATAAGTCTAACATACCATGGTACTTGTCATCGTGTTCTAAACGTTCCATATTTCAAACCTCAAAGAGAGTCTCGCGATTCCTGGAAGAGTTCAAATTGGCATACATTATGCCAAGAATCTTGTAACAGATTCTATACAATGAAACAAAACCGATACCTATTGTCAAAGTCCACTGGGAATCTAAAACGTGCCCAGAATTCACATGGGAACGTGAAGATCAGATAAGTCTAAATATCCACATCTATTCATGGACGACGCTCTTGGTCTCTAGCACCATTGAATTTCGGGACGAAATTCCTCAACTGGGGGGATACTGTGACACCTCACAAAATCAAGCAAAGAAAATTGTGGATTACTGTCATATTAGTGTGACAGTACAGATGATACAGATGGATTTAATGAACAAATTATTAGAAACATTCAAGATATTCCCAAATCAGAAAGGAACACAAGATTCTTCTTATTGAAGATCATGTGGTGAATGTGACGTGTGTGGCATCTATCCACCATAGACCGTCATTTGGCATTAAGATCGTTAACTCATCGTGTATATTAACGATTCTCACGTAGTTTATAGTCTATTTATTGTGAATTATATTCGTGTACTCGTTCCATTTATTGTGAATTATATTCGTGTGTAATGTCCATGTGTCTGAATATCCTCATGTATTTATTAATTACGTAATAATCTATCGATTTCGCCGAATCTCGTGTATACATGCCGTGTTAGTGAATCTCTCGTATACCCGTTTATAACAAAAATAATAATAATAATAATAATAAAATAATAATAATGACAAAGATAATAATAATAATAATAATAATAATAATAATAAAATAATATAACAATGATAATAAATAAAAATAATCATAATAATAATAGTAACAAAGAATTAAAATAAGTGCAGGGGGGGTATTTGTAATTTTTAAAACTTCAACAGAAAGTTTATAAATGAAATAACAAAAATAAAAATGCAGGGACCGAAATTGTAACTCTGTAATTTCAAACCCAACCCCCCGCCCCTTTTCGGTTTTCCGGCCAGGATTCCGGCCAAATTCCGGCAACGCGCCGGCGAACCCCAAAACCCATTAAAAACCGATTTTAACACTCCAAATTACACCGAATCTCCTCGTGAACCAGATTCGAACTCAGCACACACACAACACGCGCGTCAACGGTCGAGTAACGGCTCTAATCTTTTCCAATTTATTCCCGACAATTCGAACGGCTAGATAACCACTAAAACATCACTTTAATCGAAATAATTCAATCAATTCGAACATTATCAACCCCTTTGAGGAAGGCTTCATTTTATTATTTCACTCACAGTTCAGTATCCCATGGATATGAAGTGGGTTCCAGAAACGGGTTATACCCCAGAAAATATTTTTGTTTAAAAGAAAATTTATGACTAGTTCTGGAGGAAAATGATGCAAGAGGAAAATGGCAAACTAAATTGCCAAGATTCTGGATTATATCCAGGAAATTATACAGTCATACAAGCTGCAACAGCAGAAGAGACAACAAAGGGAACTCCTAGTCCTTCAATCATATTGTTACAAAGCTTAAAATGATTAAAGCACTGATGATATTAGTGAAGAGAAATTATGAAAGTATATCTCGCAGAAATGAAGAAGACATAGCGAGACATTTCAAGAAAGGAGCATCTCCTTCGACGGATACTACATCAGGTACATCTTCAAATAATGAAGAAATCGATTTATTTTTCAAGACTCTCAAGATCCATATGAGAAACTTCAATGAAGAAGTTTACCAAAGAATAATGGCGTAATAAGAACCAGAAATATCTGGTAGCTCCAAAGAAAAGAATAATACAATAGGTCCCCACAGCAAAATAAAGACGTCAATAATTCAAAGAGAAGGACGAAATTTCTCCACTCACCAGACAAGTTTGTTTGGTTGTTGCATTTTTTAACTTTTGCTTTATAAAGCAACTTTAATAATTGTACTCTCAACGCGTAATACTCATAGGATTCGAATATCGCATATTATTAGCATATTCTAGGGTATGAGCCTCCTATAAATAGAGGCAATTGTAATTAGTTTGGACACACCTCGATCACTACTAAGATCGAATCCCTCTCCCCACTCTCTGTAAAAATTCTCTTATAATTGAAGTTAAATTTAAGAGTTTCAAGAACAAGCGCCTACGTTCCAAAAATTCTGGTAATTTTTTCTCCTTCTTAAATTATTCTTCTGATGATAGTCTCTCTAAGAGGCTAAACATCTAAGTGTTAAAACATCACCATGCTTAACTGAATTCTTCTATGACTTATTATTATTATTATATTATTATTATTATTATTATTATATTTTATTATATTATTATTTTATTAAAAAAAAAAAAAAAAAAAAAAAAAAAAAGTCTGAAAGGCCAACGAAGTAAAAATACAGGAAGGGTGATTATGGACAGGTTGCAGTCTGTTCAAGATGTTAATATGGGGTCGAACTCTTGGGGCCCGTTTTAGCCAAAAAGCCGGGATGGCGTGGTGCGTTTTAGGCTGACCTTTACTGATCACATGTTAACATCCTTGCACAGGCTGTGTAAATCTCCATTGTTCATAGCCTTCCTGGATCTAGCCGTTGGTGGCCCAACAGATTTTATTGTTTTAAAGTTTTATTGTTTTAAAGTTTTTAAGTATTTTTCTAAATAACATACCTCCTGGGAGAACTAAGTAGGCCGGAGCCTCCCCAGGAGGTATGTTTATTTAGAAAACATACTTAAAAACTTAAAAACTTAATTTAAACTATAAACAATAAAATCTGTTGGGCCACCAACGGCTAGATCCAGGAAGGCTATGAACCATGGAGATTTTACACAGCCTTGTCAAGGATGTTAACATGTGATCAGTAAAAGGTCAGCCCTAAAACGCCCCACGCCATCCCGGCTTTTGTGGCTTAAAACGGCCCCAAGAGTTCGACCGCCATATTAACATCTTGAACAGACTGCAACCTGTCCATAATCACCTTCCTGTATTTTTACTATCGTTGGCCTTTCCAGACTTTTTTTTTTTTTTTTTTTTTTTTTATCTAATTTTAATTTTAATAATTATATCAAGTCATAGAATTCAGTTAAGCATGGTGATGTTTTAACACTTAGATGTTAGCCTCTTAGAGAGACTATCATCAGAAGAATAATTTAAGAAGGAGAAGAAATTACCAGAATTTTGGAGCGTAGGCGCTTGTCTCTTAAAACTCTTAACTTTAACTTCAATATTTATAAGAGAATTTTTACAAGAGAGTGGAGAGGGATTCGATCTTAGTAGTGATCGAGGTGTGTCAACTAATTACAATTGCCTCTATTTATAGGAGGCTCATACCCTAGAATATGCTAATAATGCGAATATTCGCATCCTATGCGTATTACGCTCTAGAGTACAATTATTAAAGTTGCTTTATAAAGCAAAAGTTACAATAATGCACAACCAAACAAACTTGTCTGGTGAGTGGAAAATTTCGTCCTTTCTTTTGAATTATTGACGTCCTTTATTTTGTTGTGGGACCTATTGTATTATTTCTTTTCTTTTGAGTACCAGATATTTCTGGTTCTTCTTCCGCCATTATTCTTTGGTAAACTTCTTCATTGAAGTCTTCTTCATATGGATCTTGAGAGTCTTGAAAAATAAATGATTTTCTTCATTATTTGAAGATGTACCTGATGTAGTATCCGTTGAAGGAGATGTCCTTTCTTGAAATGTCTCGCTATGTCTTTCTTCATTTCTGCGAGATATACTTTCATAATTTCTTCTTCACTGATATCATCAGTGCCTTTAATCATTTAAGCTTTGTAACAATATGATTGAACGGACTAGAGATTCCCTTGTTGTTTCTTCTGATGTTGCAGCTTGTATGACTGTATAATTTCCTGGATATAATCCAGAGTATCTTGGCATTTAGTTTGCCATTTTCCTCTTGCATCATTTTCCTTCCAGAATTAGTCATAATTTTTTTTCTTTTTAAACAAAAATATTTTCTGGGGTATAACCCGTTTCTGGAACCCACTTCAATATCCGGGATACTGAATTGAGTAAAATACATAAATGAAGCCATTCCCTCAATAAGGGTATTATCATGTTGGGCTTCGATTAAGATTGGAGATAAATCTACCCATTGGGTATATAAATCTTTAAATATTTTTGCATTTTTAGTAAATATATTTACTGATGGACCGTATAACTGCCACCATTTAAAAATCCAGTTTGGAATATCCGAATCATAGACTTTTGAACAAATTTTTATAAACCAAGAATGTTTTTGACTAGGATTCTCATATAAAAGAACTCTGTCAAAAGCTTTATGTAATCCCAATAGTTATAACTAATAGGATTTTTAGATTCAGGAAATATGATTTCCCTTGTTCTTAGAGGTGATGTCCCCCAAGTTTCAACAGATATGATCTGTTTAATTACGATTTTACTGAAACTGATGGCTTTATTAGCCCCAGTATAATGCGTTATTTCGCATGATTCTCTTTTGAGGATTTCCTCATAAAATGTTAGAGACTTATATGTCTCAGCAGGATATAATCCTTTATCAAGATATCGATTGGTTATTAACCAAGGATTATCTTTCCATTTTTATCTTTATTTTCTAAAAGAAGTATGACTTCTTTGTTTGGGTTATGAACCCATTCATCATCATCACTTTCATCAGTGGTGATTGGGCATATGATGCCTTGCCTTGAGGACTTATTTTCCTTTGAGGCTTTGAAGGCTTATAATCCTTCCATGTCTCTTCATCACTATGTTTGATGATGACGCACTTGTTGATGCGTTAAAAGCTATAAGCTTTTTGTTCCCAATTTGGGAAATACTCTTTCACCTCTTCCCCTATGAGAGGAAGATCTTCCACAACCTCTGCCGCGTTCCCAAGGAATCATGGCTGAAATTAAGCATAAGAAATTATTAATTTCTTTGCTTCTGATTCCTGGATTTCTCTTCTGACTTTATTAAGTCTTACCTGCAAGATCTGTAAAACATGTTCTTTTGCATTTCTAGACAAATTTACATTATTTCTAATTTCTTGCATTCTATTTAAAAGCATTGTTTCTATTATAGTAAATCATTTCTTGTTTCAAGGATTTCTTGTATAGCTTCTCTTAAGGTCCTTATTATGACTCATTATGCACTAGAAATTATAGCCATTTTGGCTTCAAGTTCTTCTATAATCCTTTTAAAATATTCTTTTTCTGACTCAAGGATTTTGAATTCTCTAAATTTATCTTCAATTTGTAATAAGCTTAGAGAGCTATTTTTCCTTTCTTCAATATAATTTTCTTTTTTAACTTGAAGTTGGATTTCTCTAATTTGCTTATTAAGGATATTAATATATCTTAAATATGCCAATTGGAATATGTTATTCCATTGGTCCTTTAAATTTTTTGGTTCTCGAGGGGGTCTTCTCATTGTAAATACTCCCTTGTAAGAAATCAGGTAAACTGTTATCAGTTCCCTTTTATAAATTATTTCAAAATCAAATGGCGCCAAATGTGACTGCCACCTTGCAAACATTTGTTTGGAAACATCATGTTTAAAATCCTTAGTAAACATATACTTTGCCGCTTGACAATCTGTTCGTATGACAAACTTTTTGTTATATAAATCATCTTGAAATTTTAAAACACATTTTACTATTGCTAAAATTTCTTTTGCAATAGTAGCATAATTCTTTTGGCTAGTATTCCACTTACCTGAATGGAATCTAACAAGATATTCTTGTTTACTTTCTGGAGATTTCTGTTTCAAAATTCCTCCATACCTATCTCATCAGAGGCATCAGTCTCAACAATTTTATCCATCATGGGATTTGCTATCATTAAGCAAGGAAGGTTTGTAACCTTTTGCTTTATTTTCTGAACTGCTCTAGTGTGATCTAGAGACCACGGTTTAGCATTGTTTTTTAATCTTTCATATAAAATTGCAGTGTCTTCTGCTAAATTTTTATAATATGGAAGAATATAATTTAGGCTTCCAAGAAATCTTTGAAGTTGAGTTTTATCCTGTATTCATCAGGGAATTTTGATGCAAACTCAATACTTCTATTATCGGAATTATATTTCCTTGGTTGATATTATGACCCAAAATCTTATATTTGTTTGGAAAAGCATCATTTTAGTTCTAGATATAACTAAACCATTTTTTAAAATTATTTTCTTGAATATATTCAAATGTTTAAAATGGGTTTCAATATCCTTAGAAAATACTAAGATATCGTCAATATAAACAATGATAAATCTACTATATGGAATAAAATATCATTCATTATATTTTGAAATTCTGAAGGTGCATTCTTCAGACCAAATGGCATTACATTCCATTCGTAATGTCCTATAGGTACTGTAAAAGCAGTTTTGTACCTATCCTTTTCTTCTATTTGAATTTGCCAGTATCCTGACTTTAAATCAAATTTTGAAAATATATTTGCATATGCAATTTATCTAGTAAATCTTTTTATTAGGTATAGGGTACCTAATCCATTTTAAGACTTTATTAGAGGTTTATAATTTATTACCAATCTAGGTACACCTCTTTCTTGTTCTGCATGTTTATTAACATAAAATGCGGTGCATGACTGTCACACCCTCGCTTAAAGTGGAAACACGAGGATGCGACGGACGGGATCGTCATAACACTTGGTATAAATACAGAGATATAATACATGCAAACTTCTCGTGTCATGACGTCCCCCGACACAATGGTGACTTGTGTCGTGGTAAGTCAGTTCCACGACTATCATAGTCTTATTGATTCTAAAATCCAAAATACACATTGTTCACGAATGAATACAAATGATATACATTACAAATGCAAAACTAATGAAATCCTGAGGGTCTCTGCTAAGGCATCAGCACTAGCTATCCTCTTTGATTATGATCACCTGAAAAGATATGCTCAAAAATGTCAACAATAATGTTGGTGAGTTCCGCAGGTTTAAATTTAAAACATATAACTGATGCTGTATAGATTTTTGATGTGGAATCAAACTGTAAGCACAAACCACATAACATGTGTTTAAGACAACCAAACCTAATGACGTTATGCATATAAATCTGACGGAATATATTCACCCATGGCCGGTTTGCTGGCAGCTGTAGTCGGTAACTCACAAGTTAACCGATCTGTCGAGGGTGGGGGTGTCAACCCAGTAGTACTACCAATACCTAACCGTTGGTTCCCAAACCCGGAATTAATGGTTGTTTGAGTTTTCCATAGATTAACACCATGTATGCATGCAAAACAGTATCACATTGATTCCATGAATGAAAACAGAATATATAATGTACACCATTGAAAACGGGTGAGCATACTTTTCCCCCAATTTGATTGAAAACATTGAAAATTGTATAAACATAAAAAGGGGCCACGAAACTCACCTTGAATTGTTGTAATGCACAAAGACTTCACAGAATCAAGCAATGCACGATCAAACACGATCAATACCTATTATTGATTATAACTAAGCCTTTAACACATATTCAGCGCGAATAGATATATTTGGTTGAATTCGAGTCGGTTCGGTTTGACGCATACGATTAGATATATATATGTTTGACGTTGATTATATACCTAATGATATTAGGATTTAAAATGAATGGTGAGATTTTGGTTAACAATATATTTTCTCGTATTTTGATTTATTCGAAAGAATACATATTATTATGTATATATTCTTCGTATTATTTAACATTGATTATGGTTAAAATATAACTTAATTTACGTTTGTATAAGTTCTATGACTTTCCATGATTATTTTATAGTTAAACACGATTTAGAGTTCATTTTTATAAAAATATTGCTTAAAATATTTATATAATATTTTATAAAGATTATTTAGGGTTAATTAAAATAAATTTTCAGAAATTAATTTTGTGAGATTTAAAAAAGGGGAGTTTATAAAATTATTTTATATATTTTTAGAAATTTTTGTATAATTTTTAGAAGCTCAAAAGGCTTTAAAAAAAATAAATGTAGTGGCCCGGGGTCGAACCCGGGACCTCTCGGTGGGGGTAACATGTGTTTAGCCGGTGTGAACCAAGGCTTATAGCCGCGACAGAACCCGGCTCGATTTGTTTTTAACCATGGTTTCCCATGTCCCCCATTTCATATAAACCCTAATTCGATTTGGGTTAAATTGGACTCGAATTCGATAATGTTAATGATCAAATTCATGGGGCTTTTGTTAACCATGATCAAACGAGTAAGTTGATATGTTTAATTACCTGATTGGTTTCGATTTGATGATAAGAACACTCGAAGAACAGCCGCGACAGAGGGGAATTTGGTTCGAGATGAAAATGTTGATAATAATCGAATTCGTTGCACATATAGTTTCCATTATGATGATAATCGAATGCCCTCGACTAGTGTTCGATTAGTTGCAGGTTCGAGAGCAAAGGTGAATTTGATTTCGGTTGTGTGTGTGTTTTCAGATGTAATTACCAGTTGCATTCGATTCAT